>CM061357.1:27707729-27900229 GCA_030867105.1 Liasis olivaceus
GAGAGGGCACTTCTGGTTTGCGGGGGGAGCAGCCCTCCAGCCTCTTGGCTCTGAAGCTTTGGGGTACCTCGTGTGCTTCACTGATAGGGAGACTAGAACTACTTATGCTCCAGATCCAGGCCTTTCCACTCACATCTTCAGTGTGATACTGCTGGAGGGTGGGGAGAAGGCTTAGATGGCTGCTCCCCAAAAGAGGGTTGGCTTTAGCACTCCCAGTCTTTCTCTGTGAGATGGAGATCAGCCTCCATTCAAATAGAAAGATCTGTGCCCCAAGGCCACCAGTTAGCCCTCTGCTCATTCAGGAGTGGGTGGGAACAGGAAAAAGAAGGGCTAGCGTGCTTCTCTTCCCAAAATTGGATCCTTTACCTCTTGATAGGAGCAGTCTGTGAACAAACCATCAAGGTTCTCTGTGCCAGCACTGGCTTCGCCTGCAAGGAGCCAACGTTCTCCATTCCTGCCAGCAGATCCTCTTGCTCTGGTTGGGGCATTTGCTTGCTACTGCAGCTGAGCCTCTCCCTTAGCCACAGCACCGATGTTGGGGACAGCCAGCTCTTGCACCCCACGGTGAGCGGCAACGTGATGGAGCAGAGCAGAGTTGGGACAGTGTTCTTGGGCACTCAGGTGGTCCAGGCCTCAGCCCAGTGCCTTGTTTTCAAGGAGACTGAGATCTTCCAAAGGAGGGGAGGGGAGCCTCCCCCACGCTTTGCCTTGTGACTGGGATAAACATTACAGGCAGCCCGTTAATGTTTAATGAGGTGTTTGTCCTCCCTGCTCCCCATTACGCTGTGCTGCTGTAGCTGTGCGTCTTATGCAGAGCAGAGCAGAGCAGAGCAGAGCTGAGCTGAGCCGACCCAAGGCGGGGTCCTCTGGCCAGCTGCCAGGCAGGCCGGAGAAGGGCAGGTGGTCCGGGCCCCTCCCAGCTAGGCCAGGCCTTCTTTTTCAAAGTTGCCCTGCTTGGGGCTTTTTCCCATTTCACAGCTGGAGAGAAACCACCCTCTCCGCCAGCCCCCTTCCCATTTCCTCCAGCATAAAATCGCCACATGATTCAGCTGAATGGCAAAGGTCAGAGAAGGCAGCAAACCCCACCTCATGACTCCTGTGAAAACCAGCCCACTCGGAGGGCTGAGCTGGCCAAGCGGAGCTCCACATCAAGGGGTGATCTGACTCTGGCGTCAACGGAGGAGTGTTTGAAAAGGCTGCCTCTTCTCTGGGTTCCCCACCCTGGGCAGATTATGCTCGCTGGAGGCACCATTCCAAGGCCAGAGGCGGGGGCAGGGGGCGGGCGGGCGTTAGAGAGCTGGAAAAACCCAGAAGGGGCGTCCCCATCAGTCGCGGGAGGGGGGCCCTGTTCTGGGTGGGGCAGGCCCTCTTTATTTGTTGCGTCACACATTTGCTCTCCAGCTCTTTCTGCAGTGAGATCCGAGCGGCCCGGAGGGACAGTGGTGCGATGGGACCGGCTCCTTCCCCCCCCACCGACGTGGCAAGTGGGTTTCTCCTTATACTTGCACATGCACAGGGTGCAGGTGCCTGGGCTCACACAGAGGGCCCACCGGATGGCTGCTGCCACTCCCCACCTCCCCGAGCAGCTCTGTGCTGCCACATCTTTTCTTGGCTGGGGCTCCTCTGTGCGGGGTTTGGCAGGACAGGAGGCAGTTAATTTCGCAGTCGTTCCATGAACAGGCCAGGCCGGAAAGTTTGGGTTGCCAAACATGAAGGGCTCCGGGCCCCCTGATCGCAGCTGTCCCATCCTCGGAAGCCCAGCCCCGTGGCTGCCTGGCCCCTGATTTTTGTTTCTTTTCTCTCCCGTTCCCACCAGAAAGTTTGCCGGAGAAGGAGAAGGACGTATTTTCTTACGGTAAGATGTGGTGAAGGGGCTGACCCCAGGCTGGGACGGGGCAGGCAGTTGGCCGCCCCCTCTGCTGCTCACACAGGGGCTCCAGAGAAAGGGAAGGCAGGTTTGCCCTGCCCGGGCGACCCATCTGTTAATGCCAAGCCAGGTGCAAAAGACTTCTGTTGGATAACACTGTAAATAATAAGGGAATTGAGAGGAGACCTCGAGCACAACAAAGACTTTTCCCTCTCCAAAATGTTGTCATTTTTATATCGCTTCCCTTCTGAGCAAAACACAATAAAAACATTTTTAAATGAGACAAATCGATAAATATGGAAACACACTCCGACACAATTAAAAAAAACAGTTAAAAATGACGAGCGCCCCCGTTTTCCGGGCCAGAGGAAGCGAAGTCGGAAGGCAGCCGCGCTCTCCGGGGATCGGCAAGGCTTTTGCGACCCTCCTCTAGCTCTGGAGGAGCCTCGCCTACCCTTGCCGCCCTGATCCGAGCCCCCGCCCCCGCCCCGCTTGATTTACAGCCCGTCTGGTAAGTAGCAAGCCGGGGGATTCAGGAGGGACGGCCCCTCCTCCACGCCCCTCGGGCAGCCCCTCCTGTGCAGTTTCAACGCGCGGTCCTTGCCTTGGAGCCACACGCCCGCTCTCCCGGGTGGCAGCCAGACAAAGGCAAGCTCCCGCAGATCTGTGGCCGCCCCGTCTCTCTCCCGCCCGCAGGCTCGCGCTAAGCGCTCCTTCTTCTCTCTCCAGATTACGAGACCGTCCGCCACGGAGGTCTCGTCTTCGCTGTGGCGGCCTTCCTGATCGGGCTCGCCATCATCTTCAGTAAGTGGCGGGGGGCGGGAGGGCGAGGGAGGCTCTGGGGCACAGGAAAGGGGAGAGAGCGTTGGCAGAGAGCGACGCCCCTCTTCACGCGCCTGGCTCGCCCCTTCCTGCGGTGAAGAAGGGAGCCGCTGTCCCCGTAGTCTTCGGTCTCCCGGGGGGCCTCCAGGGGAAAGAAGGGAGCAGGCGGGAGGAAGGGCATCGAGGCGGCCAGGGAGCACCCCGGCAGCGGCCCCGTCCTGATGGCCGGAGGTCTCACCAAGTTCTTCCGTTGCAGGTCGGCGGTTCCGTTGCGGAGGGAAGAAGCAGCGACGGTGGGTATCCCTGGCCCCATTATCCAAGACCCCCGGGGCCGGAGGACTTTCCTGACCGCCGGCCGCCCTCCCTTCCTCCTCTCTCTGCAGGCCCGGCGAAGCGGACGAACTGTGAGCTCGGCTCTGCCCGGCGCAGCCCTTCCACGGGCCTCCGGCTCCTCCTCGGGCTGAGACGGCGGGCTGCGGGCTGGCCGGCGCTTGTGGCGCGACTCGCGGCGCCGGGGATGCCTCTTCTCGCCCGGGAGCTGTGGGGCTCGGACCGCGCTGGCGCCGCTTCTCGCTGTGGACGCGCAGTCGGACGCGTCTCCCGGCGCACGCCCGAGGAAGCGACGGGCCTGAGCCGCGCCAGGCTGCTGCCGCGCCGCCTGGGGCAATGAAATAAAGCGGCCGCCTCGAAGGCGGGGTTGAGGCCGAGCAAACTGGCTCCGCGGGACCTTCTTTCCTTGATCACTTCAGCCACCTCAAGCGGGCAGCAGCTACGACGTTTCCCGCCCGCGGCATGCTCTCCACCGAAGTGCCCGCAGTGGCGGTCGCGGTCGCGGTCGCAGTCGTGGGCAGGAAGGGGCGGGGGCTTTCGCTGCCCTAGTTGCGCTTGGTCTGAGGACAGAGCTGCCAACCAAGAGGCGGGCGGCCGGGGGTGGGGGGAAAGGAGGGTTTTTCTCCGCAGCGGCTCAAGAGCAGAGTCGGGTGAGGATGGGCCGGGCTGCCTTTCTGTAAAATCGATGGAAGGAGGAGTCTGAAAGTGGTGGCAAGTGGCCCTAACGGTGGTGGTGGTGGTGGTGGTGAACTTTACTGTGGGCACCAACATGCTTTACGCTGCTGCTACTGAAAGATCCATGGGCCAGAAGACCATGTGCATTCCCCTAGGGCCTGGGGGGTGGGGGTTATATCTTCTCACATCCCCAGACATCTGCTGTGCCCTCTGATGACATCTTAATGGGGGCAGGCTGGTTTCATTGGCAGTCACAGGGAACCCATGGAATGTGAGCCATAGTGCTCAGCTGAGGAACTGGGTCTCTGCCCTGCGCCCCGCAGCAAGGTCCCTGCTGCCCATCTCTCTTTCTTTCTGGACCTTTTCCCACAACTGAGTTAAGTGCTCTCCACCCATCCCTGAGTTGGCACACAAATAGACCAGCATAAAAGTTGTCCCATTGCCAATGCCTATCCTGCCTCTGCCTGAGTCCATGGTCTTGTCCTGATCTGTGAGTGTGCCAGATTGATGGTTGGCTTTCTCCTCTGGCTTTGCTACCCTCCCCCCCCACAAAGAAGACACCCGCTGGTCAGAACACAGCAGGAATGAGGAGGGTCGAACTTGGGGACCCTGCCTGGGCTTCCCTAGGCTGCTTGCCTGCCCCTCCGGCCACACACCCTGGGGTAACCGGCTAGGTCCTTGCAAAGCAGGAGAAGTGCAACTGACCATCTGTGGACACCCAGATCTCTGGCTTCAGGGGAGTGGGAGGAATGGACTGAAACTGACAGAGGGACAAGGGTGGCCCGAGAAACTCAGGAAATGGGGAAGATCAAGGCCAGGAGAGAAATGGCTGGGGCATGGGGGTGCAAAGAGGAAGGACTGGCTTGCTCCTTCCAATTCCCCCCAAACACATGTATGATCACCCCTACAAGTTAGGTAGCCCAAGAGTTTCACACCTTGAAACTGGGGCTAGACTAGCACCTCTCTCTCTTTCACTAGCAATGACTTAAGGCTATTTCACTCATGGGCTTGAGATAAGATTAGGACAGCTTAAAGTGACTGGGGAGGGGGAGGGGGTGGGCAGGCTATAATGGTGCCTGTAGAGGAGTATAGAGCTAGCCTTGGCAAAGATGTGTGACAGCCCTTATCAGCTTAGCCCTGAAAGCCAGGCGTGGGTGAGGAAGAAACTCATCTTGTTCTGCCTTGGCTAAGTGGGGTGGGGGGAGCTCTGTTAGGAAGTTAGAATTCTGTTGTGATAACAATAGAGTTCCAGTAGTTCTTGGGGTTGGTAGTTTCCTGATCTGGCCTACCTCAAAGTGCTGACAGCGCTGTGGTAAATGCATGCGGGGATGGTGAAGGCCAGTGAACCGCAGGTTCTCTCTTCGGCCTCCCACCTTCTCCTGTGCCTCAGCCACCGCAGAACCTGAGGAAAAGGTAGCTGTCCCATTAGGAGCCCAAGCAATGCCGTGGATCAGTCACTGGGAATCCTCGGCTGGGGAAACAGGGCATTGACCCCACCCCCTCACACAGGGCACGCTGGACTGTTCCGAATGAGTCTAAGTGGGATGGGAGCATATAGGCGCTGGGAAGCTGGCAAGAAGCAAGGCATATCGTGCCTCTTTGAAATGTTGCTTGTCCCACCATCACTTCCAAACCCAAACAGAACCAAACACCAATACTCTGTAAAGGAGAACGAAGGTCACTCCAGGTCCCTCATGTGCATTACCTTTTGCTGTGATGGCCATTGTTGAGCTGGGTTAGGTTGGGTGCCAGCCCTTCTGATAAGAGAGGCCAGACTGCTTCTGAGATGCAGGACGTTGAGGGAGGGCCCCAGTGATGTGCGAAGTGAAGAGCTGCAGCTCAACGAACAGCCACTAGGGGTCAGCCTAGACTCATAGTTTGCTTTATAAAAGGCAGGCAGAAGAATTGTGTTGGTAGGATCTGTGAAAACACTAGTATCTTGATTGAGGTCTTCCAAAATGGCACGAGAGTGGGTAAGCGTTTGATTTCTCTGGAACACTAAATCAGGGGAGATGGTAACAAAAAATGGGTTAGAATATAAAAACTGGGCAAAAGGCTCACTCTGCAGAGATGGGTCAGACTGAATGTATTTGTTAACAGAAGGTGTAACTGAGGTCAGGTTTCATCTAGCATTCAGGAACAAAGAGAATGGTGTGCTCCCCCTCTTCCCCCCGGTTTTGAAAATAGAAGGTAGTCTTTTCCAATCATCAATAGCACCTAGCTAAACTTGGGCGATCTCAAGAAGCTAAGCAGGGTCAGATTAATATTCGGATAGGAGACCACAAGAAAATCTGTAGTGAGTAGTGGATTGTATCTGCACTAGTTTAAAAGTAGCATTTCCCTCAACTGGGAAACCAATTCTATCCTAGCACAGCTTCAAGGTGTACAGCCATTTCTCTCCTGGCCCTGCCCCTTCCCATCAGCCCTTGGTTTCTGGAGGCCTACCAGCCCCCCCCCCCCATTTTTGACCCCAACTTGAGAGAGGAGAGGACAGTAGAGTTCCACTATTTCACTGGGGAAGAAGCGGGACTCTATTAGGGCCATTTCGCTTCCGCAGGCCCCGAAACGCATCTTCGCTTGTCGATGTCGCGGCTCTGCGATTGCTTGTTGCTGTGTCCGGAGAGCGGGGGGGGGGGGGGACTGGGCTCTGCTGCTGATCTGCCGGTGCCCCTCTGCCTGTCAGTTTCAGTCCATTCTCCCGCTCCCCTGAAGCCAGAGATCTGGTTGTCCGCAGCTGGTCAGTTGCAGTTCTCCTGCTCTACAGGACCTAGCCGGTTGCCCCGAGAGTCTGTGGCCGGAGGGGCAGGCAACCAGCCTAGAGAAGCCGAGGCAGGGTCCCCAAGCTCGACCCTCCCCATTCCTGCTGCGTCCGGGCCAGTGGGTCTCTTCTTTGCTGACGGGGTGGGGGGCGAGCAGCAAAGGCAGAGGAGAAGTTGGCACGCTCACAGATCCGGACAAGGCCACGGACTCAGAAAGAGGCAACAGAGACGGGACAGGCAACTTTTATGCTGCTGTATATTTGTGCCAGCTCAAGGATGGGTGGAGAGTACATCATCTTCACCTAGTGAGAAAAAGTCTTAACCTTTGCCTTAGCATTCTCTTCTGCCTGGGAAGCTCAGGAAATTCAGAAGGCGTTAAAGCCAGCCTGGCAGGCTCCTCCTCGAACAGCAGAACTGCCACCCTGCCTGCAGTTCCCCACGAGCATCCACTGACCAGAACGCCGGACCCCACCTTGGGAAGGTTGCTCAGTTGTACCCTTGCACGTGATCGCTCTCCATCGTGCGGTGCGTTGACTACGGGAGCAATTTGAACGCTGCCATCTATGAGACTTCGGCACAAAACAAAAAAATCAACTTCAATCATATTATTTCTGCTTCTGCAAGTTAAATGCAGATTTTTGTTTGTCTTGGAAGAAAATAATTAATCCCCTGCCCTCATGAAGAGGGACCACCTGCCCAGCCTCTGTGGGGTCTTTGAGCTGTAAGCCTCACGGGATTACATCGAGAAATATGTGCCATGGAGGGCCAACACCTTCTGCCTCCCTCCCGTGCTAAAACGTTCTGTACAAATAGTCATTTATTCTACTCCAGGAGCCTAGTGGGATTCTGTGTCAGGCACAGGTGGAAGAACAAGACACCATCACTGCCAGTGACCCTCACTGGGAGTTACATTTCCTCTGTGTTCACACAAAACCATATGGCAGGTCCCTTCCAGGTAAGCTACTGCAGTTGGACACCTGCAAGGTAACTCAGGAAAGGCTGAGCCATAACTCTCTTCGTCCGTGATGGCATCTTCTGGCGAAGTCTGGAAAGAGGCAGCAAAGACAGATGGGAGTCTACTCTCAGATACTTCCCCCATGATGAGGGGAGAATAGATTTTGCCCTCCTAATTGTTCCAGGCCTTTTTGCAAGGATGACATTCCCTTTCCCTGAATCACCTCTGGAACTGAGGTGTATCTAATTTTGGGAGAATCATCTCTAGGGAATCAAAGTGTCAGCTTCTACCCGACCAGATGAGACCCTGGGAGGAACCAGGCAAAGAGCTAGTGAAACAGAAAATGCCCAGAGCGCCAAAGGTCTTTGGAAGAGACAGTGCACTCCAGAGTTTATAAGTCTCTGAGCCAAAGAAAGAGAAAATCAAGCCCCCAAGGACAACGTAAATATTGTAGGCATATCAGAAACCTGGAGAGCAGCAAAAGCCAGGTGAAATCTCTGCCCTACGAAGGGCACGGGTCATTCTCCCAATGACCTAGAGCACTGAGTCAGACTAGAAATCTCAGAGGGGCTGGCTCTTCCACAGGAGGATTAATACAAGCACGCCGTGGTATAAGAATGGTGACTTAAATTACCACAGACAGATTGAGCAAATGCATGTTTAGGTTGCTAGAGGAGGGAGATCTGGAGTTCCTAAATTTTGGGGCCACTGGGCCAAGATAGATAGGGCCCTATTCATGAAAACAGTGACTGTATTGATTTTCAAAGAGTTGCAGTGGGCTTCTCTATCTAGACTGTTATCTCAACGGAGGATGAACAAATATGTATTTATCTATAACATCTGTGTAGCCCCCAGCAGGTTTTCTTGTAATATGCAGAAAATTTTTTAAAGCACATACAAATAAAAGCAAAACCAATATCAAAATAAGAACATAGCAAGTTCAACACCTCAGAAGCACTAATTCAGCAGTTTGTGCTGAAAATGACACAATGAGTGCTCCAATAGTTGGCCTCCCACCCATGTGGCACAACTACTGAAAAAGGCCCTCTCCTTAGTAGTGCTCCTTAAGCACTCATTTGACTACGTTGACCAACTAGCATGCGTGAGTCTCAGCACCAGGGCCCACAATGGCCATATCTGGAGCTCTGAAAAAAGTTCCAGGACTGAGAAATGTGGCACAGGATTAATCTGTACAGCTGTGGAGCAGAACCAGAATCGCCAAAATAGCTACTGGGCAGCAGGGCTGGTTGGACTAGTTAACCAGAGTTACCGTAAGTGCTCTTGAAATTCCACAGATGGATCTAGGACCCTTCCCCCAAGCATAATTAGATTAAAGCTTGCTTCAGTGTCTGCAGTACACTCATGAGAAATCAGATCCTGCAGTTACCAGCATGATCATTTCACCAAAAATAGATCCACCACAATGGTTGCCATGAATCTCTGTAACCCATCAATTACAGATGACATCTGTAGATGAACAGGTCATCTATGATTCAGCAGCAGTTTGGGGGGACTCATAAGGGACCCATGTTTTATGTTTTGGGAGTGGTGGATCTCTATCAGGCCACAGAGACAGATTTGGGGATCTATTCTGGGGCCAAGGTGATACTCCAGAACAATGAGGAGTTTTGAACTCTACCAGGTCCACCTCTGATCCATGTCAAAAGACCCTCTCTCTGTGCGTGTCTCTTTTTCTGATCTGCTCCTTTCCCAGTGCTCTTTGCTCAACTAGGCTGTCATCCCTGCCTCCTACCCCTGCTGCGTCCCTTGACCCCTTTGGATCTACATCCTTTCTCCACCTCCCCTCTGGCTGCATTCAATTCCGTCCCCCTGGCCCACCCAACAAGGCAGCCTTTGCTTCTCCCTTCTCCATCTTTCTTTGATGGCGTGCTGGGCTCTACCACCATTTCCCAAGTGCACTGTGAACTCTGGGTGGCTTTTGGGCAACTCGGGTCGCTGTCTGCCCACTCCTCCATGAGAACTTTGTTCAAGGAAGCTCTCAGGGGTGTGGCCAATTTCTCTGAGCGTGGTGGGACCTGCGGGACCTGCCATGAGAAAGGTAGCCCTGGGAGCAGCCCTCAAGGCCAAGCGGCTACTGTCTCTTGGCTAGTGACCTCCATCACCGCCAGAGATTATTCCGCGGGGATCTCTGACAACTGCTTGCCTGGAGAAGAAAAAAGATCACTGCCTCCAGGGAGTCATTAGCCCAGAATTGACCAGCTTATCTCTGCTGGCCTCCTGTTAACCACAGAACGCTTTGTGTCCAATTATAGTAAATCAAAGATGAGTTTATTAAGGACAGTAAAGACAACCACATGGCATAAGGAGAACACAGCAGCAGTCCAGCTGCATGAGAGGCAAGCGCTGATTTGTAAGAGTGAAAGAGCTGCCTACCTGGTTGGGGGCAAAGACTTTCACGGGGACCATTCCATGGCCACTGGACCTCTCTGAACAGAGAAGCACCTCCCTGGGATGTGCGGGCTCCACGGAGCATCAACAAGGTGCAGGTTCTCTTCTAAAGGAGCCACTCCGGGTCCAATTCATGTTCTGCCACAGTGGCAGGGGAGCCACTGACCATCCCCTGCGACCTAGCACTTTGCACTTCGTGCTGCATATGCAGCAAAGCAGAATAAATACCCCTCTATTCTTTTGCCTACTTTCAAATGGGCCCCTAAGACTTCTGACTCTAACATGGTTTAAAACAATTAAGAGCCTCTGATCATTTGAATTAGCTTGCTTGAATTTTATGAGACAGTTTCACTGCTGGGCGGGTTTGCCTTTTGTTGTGGTTGTTAGAATTAGTTTTGATTTTGTGTGGCTTTTCCTTTTCCTTTTCTGTGCCTTTTGTTTGGTTTTATCCCAGAAAGATGAACTATATATTCCAATAAACTGTTAAATGGGTATGTGGAAAAGAAGCATTTTTCTGTCTTATTCCCCACTTCCTTCTAAGCCACAGGAGGCTGATGCTGGCATAAGAGGAAACGAGGAAGGAAAACAAGGGGAGAGGGCAGAGAAGGGCAATGCAGAAGATCAGAGAGTGGAACTCAAGTTCAGTGAAGAGAGACTGAAGGAATGTGGAAAGCTTTGCTTTGAGAAGAGAAGGTGGGAATGTAACTTAAGTTCCCAGGAATACAACAAACAACCAAACAACCCCCCCTCCCTGGCACCTTCTTAAGAGTAAGATCAATTTGACAGTGAAGAAAGGTCCCTTTTGCTGGCTCTGCTCAGTCAGAAGCTGGATACAGCCATGGTCTTCTCGCATGCAGAACAGGGCCAGCTGCGGGATTCCACAGAGCCCGGCCTGTGTCTCTGCACAGTCCCAGAGTAAGACGGTGAAGCGAATAAGCCCCCATGCACAGAGATGGCCTCAGTGTGGTGGCTGAAATGGGGCCTTCTCAGTCACGGAGTCCTGACTGTGGAACCCCCTGCCTGGGGGTGCATGGCAGGCTCCACCACTGCCAAATGTTATATACCCAAAGAAAGAAAGTGTCTCAAAACCTCAGCAATGCTCCAATGGGTGCTTATTTATTTACAACACTTTTATGCTGTCCAGCTCCATCTTGACTCCAGGTGGGTTACATAAAACATAAGAAACAACAGGATTCTACCAGTACAAAAACAGAAATGAAAACAAAAATGGTTGCCTGCATAGTCAACCACCCTACTGGACTCCAAATCTCTGCAGAAACAGAAGTTTTTGCTAACCTGTGGAAGGCTAGAAGAGAGGATGCTAGGCGAACCTTGTGGGCGGGGGGGGGGGAGTATTTGAAAGCATGGGGGTTGTCCATCATGGAGAAAAGCTATCTTCAGGCCCTGCCCCCCCCCCCCCCCCCCATTCTTGTAGAGATGGGATTTTCAGCATCTCTGCTTGCATGATGCACAGACAGGACAGTTCTTCTTGGATGAAACAGTCCCCAAGTTATTGTGAAACTTGTTCTCACTTTAAAAGGAACTCTAGCAGCTGTTTTCAAAACAATCAATAGATGCAGGCTGTCCTGTCTTCACAAAAGTGACAAGCCTCATTCCCACTGCGTCAAAAACTGAAAAAATCAGAATCTTGTCAACTTAAATTGCCTATATATAGGTTTCTCATCTGAAAGTAGAGTACCTTTTGGAATCAAACCTCTTTCCAATAAATATTACTAATCAGAGCTCTGAGAGACTTGCTTTTTGGATTAACTATTTCCAGACCTGGTTGATACAAAAGAAGGTAATCTGCAGCCAAGCCATGCGCAGCTTTAAGATCAAAATTGGCCCTTTGAATGGAAGTCTATTAGCAACCCAGGCAGAACCCAAGACCGGATATAATGCACTGTACTTCCATTTCCCACTAGCAGTCCGGCCAACCTAGCTGAAGCTTCTGAATTATCTTCAGAGGAAGCCCCATGTGCAGTGTGTTACGGTAATCTTACTGCAGGGTGGTCAGCACGTGAATCACAGTTGCCAGAGCATCTTGGTTAAGTAAGATCACAACTGGCACGCCCGCCTCATCTGGCCATGCCTTTTACCTGCTGTATCAGCAGCAGTTGTGAGTCCAGGAGGACCCCCAAGATGCAGCTTGCTCCTTTAAAGGGAGGGTGACCCTGTCCAGAATTACAGCTGGGACTACTCTCTGGGAGCCAGAATGCTTATGGACAAACACCAATTTTATTGTGCTGGGACTGAGTCTGAGCCTGCTTTGGCCTGGACTAGACCCTTCCATGACATTTCTAGTTCGGCCTAGGTGATGTTGTAACATACAGTATCATCAGCATATTGATGATACCTGACCCCAAACCAGCAGAGGAGGGGAGAAAGCTGAACCCTGAGCTACCTAGCACTGAAGCACCCACTCGCTTGATTGCTCCTCCCAACCACCCACTCGTCTATGGGGTGGGAGCTGCCTCAAACTCTAGGGAGTCCAGTAAGGTAACATGATTGATACATGTCAAGTGGGCTTATTCTTCTGCTCCCTTGTTATGTATGGTTGAGGTCTTGTTCCTAATGCACATCTAGCACTCCCACACCTACCTCACACAGACAAGAGGAGTCACTTCATGCCCAGCCAACTCCTACCTCCAATTCCACCCCCAATATGAAGAGAATGATACTGTGCACCCCCCCCCATATAACTCCTTCCCCCTGAACCTTCTCTTACAGGGATAATACTGCAGTAAGATTGCTTTGGATCTAAAGATTGGAGGATCCTCCCCTTCTCTGATTCCAGAGGGAGACCCCAAAACATTCCCCATCTCTCACCCTGGGGAACTGGACAGTGCGAATCCAGATTTGCTTCTTCAGACACAGTTCCTCTATTTTCAGCAGTGCCAAGGCACAATCACACTTGGGCCACCACTGCAAAAGGGTTCCAGAATATATGATCAACAAAACTTGCAAAACGTGGTTTACAAGGATGGCTAAATCGTCATTATTTCACTCTCATTTCTGAGGGAGCTTTCGACCAAGAAGCTCCAGCATTTGAAAATTCCTTGCAGGTGAGAGGTGCCTTTGGAGGAGCTCTCAGAATATGCTTCTGCCTGTGCATTATTAAGGGGAAGAAATCCAATTTGAGCTGGCTTTGGAGTCACATCTCCATTTCCACAGAGCGAGCAGGCCCAATCTGAGCTGAGCTGGGCCTGGCTTGCCCTTCATTTCCCGATCACACAGACCCCAAGGTCCCCCAGGAACCGCTCCCAATCCAGGGGAATCTCGGAGCTGCAGAGAAATCAACCTGCCCAGAAGAACTTCGGAGTTGTGTCATGGCCTGGTCTCTCGCTTCCCGCGGACACAACTGAGGCTGGCAGTGACAGCGGGGTCCGGCCTTGCAAGTCTCGTCTCTCATTGACCCCCCCCCCCCCCCGCAAAAAGAGGTCCAGTGTTCGGGGAGGTGATAACGGGCTCCGGGAGGGCAGCCCGAGGACAAGGGGCGGGCGCAGGCCGCGAGGGGGAAGGAAGCGCGCCCAGGTCGCCGCGCGTCGCGGCTTCCCGCCGTCCGGGGTTAGAGGGGGAGCCGGCCGGGCGGCTGCGAGGGAAAGAGGAACGTTTCCTCTGCGCCACAGACGCGCTGCTCAAGGCTTCGCCGCGGGCGCTCTGCCTGGTTGCAGACTTTGGCCGTTCGCTCCGCTCGCCCAGTCGACCCCGGGCTGGCCGGGGGGCCGAGCTCGCCTGGCCAGAGAAAACCAGGTGAGCGCTTTCTCCCAGCTCAGGGGCGGCGCGCCGGGAGAGGAAGAACGGGGCGCTTCGGGGTCCAGGGGGCTGTCCGCCTCAGAGGCAGAACGTCCCGGCTGGGAGTCGAGAGGCTGGCGTGCGGCCGCCGCGGGCCGAACTTGCAGGGGGGATGGGCAGGGGGAGGCCGTGCAAGGGAGGGCCGCAGCGTGTTGCGAGCCTGATTACTGACCCGCCCCGGCCCTGCGGCTGGCGGGATGGGACCACCGGTGTTGAGGCGTAGCCCGGGGTGGGCTGAGGGACTGCAACTCGTGGTCGGCCGAGGACGGGTGTCCGCTCCGCGGGGCCCTTGGCCCTCCGCCGGGGCACCTGTGTCCCCGCGGCGCTCAGCCCGGCATTGTCGGGGCTCTGCGAGGCGCTGCCTGGCCTGTTTCCTCAGACTCAGGCCGCCTCATCGCGTGCCGAATAGTCTCAGCACTTCGGAGGCGCGAAACGCGGCCCCGCGAGCAGCGGAGCGGAGACTCGCTTCGCCGGCTCTGGTCAACGCTCCATTAGTGGGGATGACAAGCGGGAAGCCGGTGGCCTCCGGAGGGCACTGAACCGCGGGTCCCCGTATCCCTGGGCCTGGGCAGGGTTGGTGATTCTAATTCGATATCCGAAGGGCTCGGGTCCCGCACCTGCCAGGGAGGGCGAGTCAGTAGCACCCAAGTCGTCCGGCTTGGGCCTTTCGAGGGGACCCAACGCCGCCGGTGGCCGGGCCGGGCCGCCTGAGGGGCGGCCGCGAAGTCCCCGACGGGTCCGCAAAACTTTTGCCTGCCGCGGAGAGAAGACGCCAGCAGTCGCTTCCGCACTGGCGGACCGGGGGCGGGGGGGAACCAGCTGCGCAGCGCCGGAATCGGCGAGTGCACGGCAGGCAATCCGGCGGCGACGGAGACTCGCTTGCCCGGGCCCGGTTCGGCTGAGAGACGGAACAACTCGCGGCCGCGGTTCTCGGGGAGCGCTCCTTTCTCGCTGTCTTGTTCCTCGGAAAGGCGAGGCCGCTCCCTGCTGCCAGAGGTAAACGGCGGACGCGGAGCGGCGCCCGGGGGCTTCCACGGGGAGCCAGAGCGGGCGGCGGCTGAGGGGAAGCGGGTTCCGGGCGGGCCGCGCAGAGACCCCTGCAAGATGGAAGATGCGGCACGCGCCCGCCCGCCTTAGTGGGGCACCTGCCCAGGGCTCGGCGTGGAGGCGCCCCTTCTCCCCCTCCCGGCTGGTGGGCGGGGATGTGGGAGGCCGCCCGCTCCTCCTCCCTCGCCGCCCGCCCGCCTGCCCGCCCGCCTGCTCGCTCGCCCGCGCGTTCGTTCGCTCGCTCGCTCGCCGGCTGACAGTCGGAGCGGCTGAGCGCAGCGCTAGGCGGGCGGGCGGGCGGGCGGGCGGCGCCGAGCGCGGAGCATCCGACGACGGGGGAAGCTGGCGAGGGCCGGCCGGGGACACGGGCAGTGGCAGAGGCAGGGCGCCCGCCCGCCCGCGGCACCGGCCCCCCTGGATGGCATGTGGCTGGTCACTTCTTGCCTCCTGCTGCTCAACTCCTGGACCAGCCCAGGTAGGCGGCGGCGGCGGCGGGGGGCGCGGGCGGCGGCGGGGCGCCCCGTCGGGGCGGTAACTTCTCCCTGCCGATCAGGAGTTTCTGCGGGACCTGCTTCCCTGTCCCGGTCGTCGTTTCCTCCAGGACAGGCTGGAGCAGCTTGCGGTCCGTCTGCCCTCCCCGGGTTGCTAGGCGGCCGGGCAAGCTCAGGCTTGGCTCGAGGCTGCTCTGGGCCGGTGGGGTGACAGGACCCCCTCTGCCCCTCTGGGGAAGGGATGGTGACCTCCCTTTAGCCCCAGTTGTCTGATGCCCCTTTGTCCTGACGCCAACGGGGCGTGCAGGAAGCCCCTTCTGAAGAGGCACGGTCTGCTGAGGGACTCCTTGCCTCCCGGCCTCTGCCAGGCAGAGGCTAAAGGGTGCCTGGCCGGGACTGAGCAGACCGCTCCTCTGGATCCCAGCTGGCAGTCGCACCGTTGGCTGTTGGGAGCCCCTGAAATCATTCAGTGGGAAATTAAAATGAATACCACCCCCCTCCCTCAGCCCATCTCTGCAGAAACGTTCTTAATTACATGAATGTCAGATAGACTCTAGCTCAGCGTTTCTGTGTTCTCCAAGCGAGAATGTCCAAGGCTTAAAGCGGAGCGCGCTACTTTTAGAGCTTTGTTCTTGTGTCTCCAGTTCTCAAAGTAGATGGAGAACCATCTTTGAAACCCAGCACATATTCCAAACCCTGATGGGCCTTTAAAATCCCATTTGCTCCTCTGGAAGTGCTTCAATAAGTCGAACCCAGCAGTTTGATAGAGAGTGGATGGAGATGAGGGGGGACCTTAGGTGGGTGGGTGGGTGGGAGGGAAATGCAGTTCTTTCATTCAGAGGAGCAGTGATCTTGTGTGTAAAAACTGGGGCCAAACTAACGAAGCTGTTGAAACGAGAAGGCAATTGGATGTTGCCTTGGATGAAATTACAACCCGATTTAGAGTAATCGATCTGCGCTGCATAAAAGAATGGGCAGTTGCAGCTTCTGCCATCTGTTTGGTGCAGGAGCCTCCAGCCCCTTCGTGCAGCCGCGGCAGCATTTCGGGGGCGACTGGCTTTCCTCCGGTTTTGTAGGTTCTGGCATCAGCTCGTTCTCTCCTGCTGAGCAAGTGTCTCTCCCTCTGGTTCAGCCAGAGATGTCGATCAGGGAGCAGGGGAGCTCTCGCAAGGAAGAATGCCTAGGTGTTCCTCCTAGGGACCTGGCCATGGACCTGAAAATGGGCTATTAATCATCCCACAACTTTTTAATTGAAGCCAGGGCAAGCCTGTTTTTGCAGAATGCTGCCCAGGTCTTTCTCCTTGCCGCTGCCATCCCTGCCAGTGTCTCATTTGCCTTCATTTGCATTTTGACTGTGCGAAAGGCAGAGGAAAGAAGAAGATACAATCCGAGCTCAAACCCCTTTGATTTTTCGCAGCCAAACTAATAACTTCACGTGAGATGGAACGATTGCTTTCGGTGCCAGTGGTTTGGGAGGTGTCAGGGCTGGGCTGGTTTTTGAGGAGACCAAATTGAACCTTCGTTCCGAAAGAGAATCTTGCACAGCCTCATCCCTTTTTGGAAGCCATGATTAAAAAATAAGGACCCCTAACTGCTTCTTTGTTAGAAAGTATTATACCAAAGCAATTCCAGAAAGTGAATAATAATGCGATGGAGGTTGGGTGACATTAAGAAAAGAAATTGAATGTCTTAATGCATGAAAAACCTTTTGGATACTTAATATATTAGCACAGCAGATTAATGGTTTGTGCTGTATGAAAAGGGCTCCTGTAGAACAAAAAACCCAAATGTTTGTTCCAGGAGAACACTGAAGTTTGGGAGTATCCTTCAGTAGGTTAGAGCCCATTTTATTATCTTGGTTATTAAAAAAACCTCACTCCCAAATGGGTGGCTTTCAAGTACAGGTTGGGATTTTACCGGGCGGAGCCAGGTGCTCCTGCTTTCATGACTGGAGAAGAGCACCTTGGCGTTCTGGCAGGCACATGTTCCTGTCACAGGCTGGAGATGGTCCATGTGGCTTGGCTTGATGGGAACACCTGCCATTTTCCGTCTTCTTATTCAGCTCGGGCAGCCATGGAGTCTCCATTGAAAAACCTCCCTCCCCCTCTCCCTCCCTCCCTCCCTCCCTCCCCCTCATTGTGCTTTGCTTTGTTTGCCTTGGAAATTAAACATGGGATCCTCGTTAAACTGAGAAAAAACTGGCTTCACATGTTCCAAGTTCTGCTGAGCAGTTGCATTCAGAGCAGGTAACAGATGAGGTGGGGGACAGTGTCCCCTGCACCTTCCCCACAACTGCCCAGCAGTGATGGCCCTTCCTCAAGGCCCTCCAAAACCAGTGGCTGCAAAAGAGCTCTTGGCTGGAATCCACGGGAGCTCTCCTGCTCTTCTTTCCACCCAGGAAGGTCGCCCTTGTCTAGAGGGAGCCGGGCAGAATTTCCAGCTTTCCGATTCATACTGTAGGCACCTCCTGCCCCTGGCAGCATGGCAAGAGAGAAAGGGGGGGTGAGCCTCCCCGCCTGTTCCTATCGGCACAGAAGCTCTGGGGGAGAGGAAAAATAGATGCCTTCCTTTCTGTGTTGAGATCCTCCCAACATGGCGGCCCACACGTTCTGCAGTGTGCTGCTGGGAGGTGTGAATTCATCCCTTGGTCAAGCAGCCAGACCAAGCACCTGCCACTTTCCGGCAGCCAGGAGGCTTCTGTTCCCAGAGCAGGAGAGGGAGGCTCAATTTCCGAAAAAGGAATTACATTTTCAAAGGCCTCGTCAATTTTAGTTCCTTGGGAAATCAGAAATAGGCAAAACCATTTATTGTATCTCAATGGATGCGAAGGAACCTGCTGATTCCAGTGAGGTCCTATTTTTGTGGAATGTTTTGTTTCTTTCACTTATGGCCTTCGGAGGACACACTTTGCTTGTGCATGCTTCTTTTAGGGTTCTTGTAGCTTTGGCAGCTAGACTTCAAGGCACTGTCTGCAAGGGTCCCTCTGCTGGCTCATTGGCGGCTTATTCTGTGGTCAAGCCTTGTCTTCCCAAGTCCCTGGCCGGATACAGTCTCCTGAGTGTCCAGTGGGTGTGACATTGCCCTGATGTGAGCAGGGGAAGGGGCCACATGCAGTTGGTGAATTCAGTTATCCCCCTCCCTCTCCCCCCATCTGCTCATAAATCCCAGAGAGGAAATCCTCGCCCTTAATGGTAGAGGAGGGGGCAGCTCACTCCACCTTCCTTTGCCCATCTGATCCCCAAACAATAAGACAGGCCTGGAAAGGGCATGCACAGTCTATCTTGTCAGCAGTGGGAGGTGGGGGCTCGCTTGGACGTAGCCACCCCACTTGCTGTGACCGTGTGTTCCCTGTGAGCCACAGCACCACATGTTCCAGCCCCATGGCTCAGGCCCCGCCTTCATTCAGCACCGCTCCCCTTCTCACGTTCCAACAAAGGCTGCCACCTCTCAGGGAGGTGCACCCTCCTTTTTGCCCACAGCATGTGTATGTCCCTCCCAGCCGTGAGTGGTACCTGGGCAGAGAAAGGCTGGTTGGGCGGCCACCGAGCACTCTCCATGGGCTGCTGCCCGTGCCGCCATGCTATGCCACGTCTGTCTCCTGCTGAGCCAGGATAGAGGCTTGTCTGTGGCCTGCCTGCTCTCCCATGCCTTTTTCCAAAGAGGCAGAGATCTTGCTGAAGACTGTAGGTGGCTAACTTAGGCTGGGTAAAGTAGGAGGGACGACGCTTAGACTGGACCAATTGCCCAAGCTCAGAAGGGACAGGCTTGCGCCTACCTCTTCCAGTCTCAGAGGACAAATATTTGCTCTTCTACGCTTGCCATCCGGTGTTGCTGCACTAATTCAGCTCTGGTCAGCTAAACTGTCTTCATTTGGGAGTGTTGTTTGTTGGTTAGGCATAGCATGCTGCTTTCCTAATCTTTGTGCAAGAGCAGCTAACTCACAAATACCACATCCTCCCTGAAGACAGACTGCCAACTGACAGTTGTATCTACGTTCTTCCCGCTTTGGCTATCCTGGACCAGTCAGCCAGCCTACTCTGAAGGTGAGCAGCCAGGAACCTGCTGTGCAAGGCACAGGTATCGCACAGGTTGCAAGAGAGTGTGCTTCCCTCTGAGTCCGGCTGTGGGACATTGGCAGGGTCTCATTTGCAAAGTCAGAGGCAGCTGCAAGTTGTGGAGGGCCGAGAAACTTGATGGTTGGCTAGGTTTAGAGACATCTCTGTGATTTACATCTGTAAATGGGGGGTGGCTTCCCTAGCCTGACTTTGCCAACATTGCAGAAGTTGAGTGAAGAAGACAAGTCAATATTAGAGTGGAATGATGACAAAACGAATCTCCTTCCTCGAACAAAGCAGAAGTATTAATATTTCAATACCTCCAGGTTGCAATATCCTGCAATTTTGGTAGATTGCTCTCCAAGAACTTGAAAACATGTTTTTTCCAGTGCTGGAAATGCAGGGGGGGTGCCTTTAGCTGGGTATCACTGTTCTGCTGCCATTCCCCACGTTTGTTTCTGTAGGGAGCCCCCTTTCCACATCCGTTCTGAAGGTAGAGTCCAAATTAATGCCTCTGGTATGTAGGTTACATCCAAGGCTTGCGACCAGATGCCAGAAGTGATTTCTGTTTTAAAAATATTGCTGGCTATTTCTACATTTTTAATCTCTCCTGCTGATTTGGAGGCAGTTTTATGAAAGATGGAATTAGGATGGTGTACACCGTTAAATGGTAAAGGAGATTAGATGGATTTAACTCTATGCGTCTGTCTCATAACGACTAGCAATCCAGTAACTTCCATTTTCTATGAAAAATCCATTCTGCCCCTTTTGACCCACAGAAGCTTTACCAGCAATTTGAACGTCTTCTCTTTATTTGTGAGATATTTTGCCGTTTCCTTGCTCCCGGATTTGCACTCTCCGCTGCACTTCTGCTGGGGACTCCCTGCCAAGGAAGGTGGGCGATGAGCAGGGCTTGGCTGCATGGAGGGGCTCTGCGGGAGGCAGCTGCAGCTTCGGCAGAGCCCCTTTGTCTCTCGGAGGCGCACTCACTGGCTCTGGGGGCTGGAGCTGCTCCGTTCTGCAATCTAGACCATGTGTCCATTTCATTAAGTACGTACTGAATACTTGTCAGCCTCCCCCGAGGGTCTTACGCTAAAAGAGAGAACAAGTCAAAACCGATGGTTTAAAAACGCAAAAGAAGTTGAAGTACTGCATAGTTTTACCCTGTTGAGCAGGGGTACAGCAAGGGTTAATGGCCTTATGGAATCATAGGGTATCATCCTTATTCCGAGTTTGAATCTTCCTCTATAAAGCTTCCACCCGCTGGTTCCTGCCCTGTCCCCAGGCACCGTGGAGAGTAAGTCCACACCTTCTTCCCTCCTTCAAGGTTTGGAAGACTGCTTTCAGGTCTCCACTGTGCGTTCTCTTCTTTAGGCTAAACAGACCCAGTTATTTTAACCATTCTTCATAGAATTTAGCCTCTTTGCCTTTTTGTAATTTTTATATTTTTATTATGAATAATAATCAGTTAAAAGTGATTAAGCAGATGGCAGAACGGGTCAGCACAGCGTATCACATACGTGACAAGGGGCTCCAGCCATCTTAGCCCAAACCCTGGGAGAACATCCAAGCTAAGGCCCTCTGGGGTGGTGGGAGCCACAGGGATCTCAGGGGGAACCTCCTTCCAGAGGGTAGAGATATTAATGAAGGTTCTCATATAAATGTGATTTTGTGTTGATAAGCATACAGTATAAAAGTAAGTACATTGCATATTTTTATATTTATTTATTTATGATTTCAACCGAGACGCCGCCCTAACCCGACTCCAATCAATAGAACAACAATTTTACCAGATAAAAGCGTGGTAATAAGCAGATGGCAGAACCGGTCAGCACAGTGTATCACATACGTGACAAGGGGCTCCAGCCATCTTAGCCCAAACCCTGGGAGAACATCCAGGCTAAGGCCCTCTGGGGTGGTGGGAGCCACAGGGATCTCAGGGGGAGCCTCCTTCCAGAGGGCAGGTGCCATGACAGAGGAGGTGCACTTCTGGGGTCCTGATAGATGTCACTGCTTAACTGAAGGAACCCAGACCGCACCAACTCTGTTGGGTTAAACTGGCCAGGCTGACAATACAGGAGGTAGAGAGTCCCCAAGATAGCCAGGCCCTGTGTCGTGAAGGGCTTTATCGATTATAACCGGCACCTCAAACATCACCTGGAAGCAAACTGATAACCAGCGCAGCTCGTGAAGCAAAGGTGTCGCAAGGGTGTACCAAGGCATGCCCGTCACTGCCTGCGCTGCTGCGTTCTGGGCCATTTGAAGCTTCTGGGTGATCTTCAAAGGCAGCCCCATATTTCTATAAACTTTCCATGAATTACCTAAGGTAGCTTATTAGTGAAGTAAAATAGAGAGTACAATGCAGCCATGAGGTGTCAGACCGTATCAAGCTTTGATGACAAGTTCTGCTTATTCTGCCTCTCTCACTTGGCCAGAGAACCTCTGGGAGCCTCGAGGGGTGCAGTTCTGCGTGGTGTTCCAGGTGTCACGCTTGCTGGTGCGATTCTGGATGAGCTGAGTGCAGATGGCCTGCGCCATCTGGCTGTGTGTACAACCTCTCTGGCCAGGAGGAAGGAGTAGAAGTTGGCTAATGGATGCTCAGTTTGTGTTGGGATGGAACTGCTTTTGCTGTGCTCCCCTGACCTACTAAACCGCCCCCCCCTCGGAAAAGGGACAGGAGCGAGAAGTGAAGACTGGGCAAAGTATAGGCAGTCTAAAGGTAGGCCATTGCCTATTTTGGGACAGAGGACTCAGCTCTGTTTTGGGTAAACTTCACTTGAAATCTGCCAGTTGGTGCTTGTAATGGCCCCGTGGAATGGTGGTAAGGAAAGGGGGGGGGGGCTTGGTGGCAATGGTGGCAGTTGGCAGGTGCTTGCTCCTTTAGGAGGACACTGGCCACTCTGAGTCAGCTGGCAGAGTTAGGAAGAAGGCTGAGATGAGTAGCAGAAGCATCTGTTGGCCTGCATAAAAGAGCTAGGGCTATGTTGCCCCCAGAAATTCTTCTCATGTAGGAGGTTGCCTCCGTCTTCAGCTCTTTCAAGCAGATACTTCCTGAAATTCTGATTATCTGTTGCAGGAGTGCACAATATGGGTGGTTTTCCATGGGACAGTTTCTGCTGTTTTGAAACCTATTAACTGTTTGCTCCAAGGTGCATTAATGATCCTGTACTGGGGAACATTCTGGTTACTTTTTTCCCCAACACCAGCCAAAAAGGCTTTGGTGCAACAGCTTCCAAGTGGCTGCCATGATGATGAAAAGACAAATATTTTTTCCCATCTTGCTTAGCGCTAATGGCCTCATCACGGCTTTGTGATGGGATGTGAATTGCTGTGCCCAATACAGCTTTAATTCCTTTCCTCAAATGAGCAGTTGGGATGCGTCCTCCCTGGAGGGCCAGTAAAGTACTTGGCTTGGAATATTAATAGAGAAGCTGCTTTGCGGCTCCTACTGTTCTTCCTCTGCCTCCCTCCTCAGAAATAATGCTAGGGAAACAGGGAGGCCATGGGAAGTCCCTTTCCTGTGGGGCTGGTGGAAGAGCTGCTGCATCCCTGAACACTCTGTCTTCCATCTTTGCCCGTCCACCTACTGAAACGCAGCTAAAGAGAGGAGTAAATCTGAGGGCTTTGGGGCCTCCAGCTGAAAGGCTGGCTGCCCACTGAACGCTTCAGCCAACAGGAAGAGGCCTGTAGATGCAAGGGGGCGGTGGGGGGCATGTCCTCCGTGCCAGGGGCCTGTATCTCAGCCTTGTAGGGAATGACTCAGGCCAGCACCAGTGGGGAAAGCTGGGCTCTTCCCTTTTGGAAGAGCAGGCGATTTCTGTTCCCTGGAAGGCAGTTTGGAGGTCTTGCAGATCTCGAGAAATGGGGGTGGGGGTAGCGTGGGCTGTGAGTGGCTGAATTGTTTTAGGCCAGACTAAAACTTCAGAGTTTGAATGCAATTTCCTTTGGTTTGGCAGGCAGGTTGTGTGTGTGTCTGGGGGGTGGGGGTCTTGCCTCTTGGATTGTTGAATTCCTTCTCTTATCTGACCAGCTTCTTGATCCCAACGATATTCATCAGTGATTCTGAAATAACTGTAACTCCCAGGATTTCTTGTCAGAGTGGCTGAAGGTCTGTTGGGGTTGGGAGTTTCAGTCTTAGCACATCTGTAGATATAGCTAGGAAAGGCTGCCCTCAGAGATGGGCTGGGCTGGAGAAAAGCTGACCTGATCCTGAGCTTCAGAGAAAGTGGTCAAAGTTGATCCCACTCCCTGTCTGGCGCACTTTGGTGATTATTTGGTGGTCTGAGGGCCTGGAGTGCTTACTCTCGCAAAGCTTTTCCTAGCATTTAGTTGGAATGTGTCTTCCTTTAAGTAAAATGTATTGTCTGTGTTCTGCTCTCTGGGATGATGGAGAAATTCTGTGTGAGATGCCTTCAGGGGCTTGGAAAGTGCTATCATGCCCACTCCCCCCATTGTGTTCTTTGCGGCATGGCTTGTGAGTTAAGAGTACAAGAACAGACCTGCTGGAGGAGGCCCAAACCCTTCTTACTCCAGCACTTCTTTCCTTCCCAGTGGCCAAGCAGATACCTCTGGGGGCTCCCGAGGTGGAGGCCTTTCCCTCTCCCACCATTGTTTCCCTGCAACTGGTATCTGGAGGCAAGCCAACCTCAGCTCACAGATAAGACTGAGTAGCCCTCATCTTCCATGAATTTCTTCAATCTTCTTTTAAGCCATCCAAGTTACTCATCATCATCCCATCTTGCGGGAATGAATTCCGCAGGTTACTGATGTGCTCAACTGCAGAATGACTCTCGGTGATTTACACTTAAAAATCAATCAATCAATCAATCAATCAATCAATCACTCAATCAATTGCCTTCCTGTCAGATTCATCAAGTGACCACTGATCCTACTTTTGGGGTGGGGGGTGCCTTCAAATCAGTGTTGACTCCTGGCAACTGCCTGGACAAGTCCCTGCAATTTTCTTGGCGAGGTTTTGGAAGTGGTTTGCCACTGCCTGCTTGCTAGGGCTGTGAAAGAGCGACTGGCCCAAGGTCACTCAGCTGGCTTTGTGCCTCAGGTGGGACTAGAACACATGGTCTCCTGGTTTCTAGCCTGGGGCCTTAACCACTGCACTGAACTGGCTGTTGCAAACCAAACTGCTTGGAGGAGGAAAAAGCAGTTCTGATGGTGCACTTTTTTCCTGCGAGGCATCGTGCTTCAAGCCTTGACTGCATTCCTCCCCCCCCCCACTTTTTCTAAGCAAAAGCATCTAATCTCTTTTCATAGCAAGGGTGTTTAAGCCCCTGGATCATTTGGGTTGCTCTTTTCTGCACTTTTCCCAACTTGCTGCTCTCCTTCTTCCAAGGGGCCCATGGTACTCAGGCAAAGGGCAGTGCTGAGCCAAGAGGTACAAGTAGGGGAGGCAGGGGCTTGGCTGGTTCAGGTATCCCTGTTCTCTGTACTTTTGGAGCCGCCGTTTACTTTCTTTCTCTTTCCCCCCATAGCGCACACGGAAGATGCGGGTACCAGCCTCTACTTTGTGAACGACTCCATTCAGCAGGTGACCTTCTCCAGCTCTGTGGGAGTGGTCATCCCTTGTCCAGCAGCAGGGTCTCCCAGTGCCACCCTTCGCTGGTACCTTGCTACTGGGGATGACATCTATGATGTCCCACACATCCGCCACGTCCATGCCAATGGGACTCTTCAACTCTACCCCTTCTCGCCATCTGCCTTCAATAGCTTTATCCACGACAATGTTTACTTCTGCACTGCAGAGAACTCCGTGGGCAAAATCAGGAGCCCAAACATCCGGGTCAAAGCAGGTATTGGCTGGCTGATGGAGGGCAAGTCTTCTTGACTGGCAGGGAAGGGTGGTCCTAGACAGCTGAAGCTATGTTTAATCCCAGAGAATGACATTTCGTAGAGGAGGGAGAATACACTGGGTTGCAAGAACTCTTAGTTTTCACTAGCCATGGGGGAGACCTGGTTCTGCTTTCTGGGTGGCATTTAGGTCCTGGGCACATTCCTTTGTGAGTTCTAGGCTAAGCAGTTGGAGGGATAATTAAGCAGATGGAGGTGAGGAGCATGTGGGAGACCATTTCTGGTCAATCATAAACCAAGTGGGTGGACAAGGAGCCCCACTGGTTCCATTAGGTAAACTATTAAACACTGGCTGCCACAGTGCACGCACCACCTTGGTATCCAAGCTTCTTCCTTCCATGCCTTGCAGGGTGGGACAGGACATTAAAGACCAAGAAGTGAATTATTTACTTGAACTACAATGCTGGTTATAAAACCATTTGTATATGTGCACATGATTTTATTTTTATTTTGAGGGCTCCATGACATGGTAATTTCCTTAGAATTCTTAGCAGGCAGTCTTCATCCTTCTTCCTTTGTGTCCTACTCTCCTGGGCATTAGGAGCAAGTGGGGAGATGGCACTTTTTAAATGCACTTGCTGTAGAGCCTCATTTCTTGCCTCCTCCTGGTTGGGAAAGTAGCTCAGTTTTTTGCATATGGGGCTGGCCAAATAAACACACTGTGGCACCCAGCTAAATCTTTGGAACACTAAGACCAGATCCTTGGTCTTTCTTGGGTGATGTCAACCATGCAATATCGCGATGTGTCAAATGTTTTTCTGGATTCTCACTAGCATTGCAGTGGGATCCCACTCTTGCTTGGAAAACAAGCATCCTGGAACACATTTTTCTGCGGCTGCTTTAGAAGAGGTGCCTGGAAACCCAGCCTAGCCCAGTGGGCAATGGGAGCTGCCTTGCCCTTACGATATATCTGGGACCTGCATCCACTGGCTCATTCTCCATTGCACTGGAGGCTCAGAAAGGGCCAGACCTGTGGGGATCCCCCCAGGTGTTAGAGTCCCAAATTATGTTTCTTCATTTTTTCAGTTGTTGGGGGCTAGCACAGAAAGGAGCAGGATCAAGTGCAAAGAAACCTCAGGGCTGTCTGGGGAAGCTGAGGCACAGCTTCCGCCTTGGGAATGAGATTTTGCTGAAGGGCCCCTTGAAGCCCCTGGAGACACCTAGTATATCTGATCATGCTGAAGGGAAATTTGTTCAGCCCAAAGGGGAGAGGGAGCAAGCTCGAAGATTTGTTTGCCCTGGTGAAGAGGACAGAGGTGCCCCTCTGCCCAAAGGCCAAACCCCAGGTAGGAGTGAGGGAGGCAGGTGACCCAGCTGAGGCTGAGGCAGTGCTGTGACTCTGTCTGGATGGGAACTGTTGGCTTCAGTTTGGACTGTCAGTTGCTGCCCCCTAAAAGTTACATTGTGGAGCCAGGAGGAAGGGCAGACCCTTTTGATTGGTGACTGGAACAACTTTCCTGGAAGAAGCATTCCAATGTTTGGGGCTTTCTTAATTAGAAAAATAAGTGAGTGAATGTGGACGTGGTAGAACATATAAAGTTATGCGTGCTTTGAAACAAAGGATTAAAGCATTTTTCCCTCATCTCGTTAAATCTGAACCCAATGGAGTTGTCCGAGATAAATGGATGGGAGAGGTTGAAAGCAGTCAAAAGGAAGTGTTTCTTCACACTGTGTATTTTAAACTGAAACTTGCTGCCTTTAGATAGATTCCTGGAGGACAATACAATGGCCAGTAGCAAGTGCCAGGATAATTGTTTGGTGCTCCGTTCAGGATAAAGGCTATGCTTGTCTGAATTCATAGCTGATAGGAACAGCAACAGCAGGTGTGCACGTGTGAGAGTGGGCTAGGCACTCACGTCCTGCTTGTGGACTTCTCAGAGGCAGAGCTGGCTTGGAGCGGCCCATCTCCCTGAAGGGATTCAGTTCTTTCTTCTTCTCAAAAAGGGTAGTGGGAGAACGTTCCTAGGAAAGGGAAGGTATATTGGAGGTTGGCAGCTGATGATGGATAGAATGCAGAAGAGCAGGATCGGCTCTGCTCAGATAAAGTTCCCTGTGAGATGGAACAAGTCAGAATCATGATTAAGTAAAGGGGCCATATGAAGGGAAGTGCTTTAAGATTTTTGTTTTGCTTCCCAATGTGTTCAGTTTGATCTTTAAGAACATATTTCATACTATAATAATTCTTCGTGCGTTAAAGCAGCATTTGGGGCATGTTAAGCCCTATAACTCCTGCTAGGTCTAACTTTCAGAGTTTTGTTCCAAGTATCATACGTCCAATTTAGCAGGAAAACTAAAACAGGGGGTGTCACTCTACCCATAGAGGATTGTACTGTTCAGTATGGAGGACACCTGATAGTACCAGGTTGGGAAAAAGGCAAGGACTGCCAAGAGGGAAGCAATAGAGATGTGAGTCAAAAAGTGCAAGTTCACCTTGCTATAGGCCTTTTGACTTTTGCTGGCCGCCTTTGAATACGAGTCTGGATGGCCATCTGTCAGAGAAGCTGTAGCGGATCTTACACTGTGTAGACTGCCTTTAAGATGCCTTCTAGCTCTTTGGTTCTCTGACACCATGAAGTTCTGGAAGTTTTCAAATACAGCATCTTCTTTGTCATGTGCCCAGGCCCCTGCAGTTCCAGTTTGCATAGCCAGCTTCACCTCTAAAGATCTTTTGGAGTTGAGACCAAAGGGTATCCTGTGAACTTCTGGGCTGAGCTACGAAGGGAGGCATAGCAGGGGTTTGGAATGCCATCCCCAGGCTCATTTGGCACCTGTCTTGGTGCCACTTTGACCCCCAGCAAAGGCTTATTTCTTTATTCTGCTTTTTCATTTTTTGCTGGCTTTTAATAAGCTTTCCACTGATTTGTTTTATTGTGGATGTTTATTTTTTAAAATCTCAGTTAAAAGCCATCCAGAGCAATCAGTTGCAGCAAAGACAAATCAGTAACCTGCAGATGTTCAGTCAGCCTTCAGCTTATGATGGGACATGCATTTTCTACTTTGCCTTCTTCTATGTTTCTTATGTGTTGGACTAGGATGAGTTTTTTGAAGCTGGAAAAACAGTGGATAAGGGTAAAATGCGCATATAAGATGCAGTCTTATCACAGCTTATGAAGCTATGGTTTGGGGCATTCTTGGGTGTATACCCTGTAGGGTGAAGAGATGTGGGAAAGTGTGAGATTAATTTTGTGTGAAGTACACAAGTTGCTAATCTGTCTACTCCTATTGTTTTTCTTTCCAGTGTTCAGGGAACCTTACACAGTTCGAGTGGAGGATCAAAGATCAATGCGTGGAAACGTGGCTGTTTTTAAGTGCCTCATTCCTTCTTCAGTGCAAGAATATGTTAATGTTGTGTCCTGGGAGAAAGATACAGTTTCTATCATCTCTGGTAAGAGTGGGGGGCAGTGTTCCCCCTTCTCCTATTGCATGTTATTTGTGTTAGGATTAGGTAACCCTAACCCTAACCTTCCTATTGCATACTAGAGGCCTCCTGAAGGTCTGTTTTTGGGTGTATCTCCAATAGTCACTGGTCAAAGATCAGTGACAATCTGATCAGACTGATCATAATCAAGGACACTAGTGAGAGACCCTTGGCTAGGTTTTCCCCCCATGAGTAGATCTCTCTGGGGATCTATTTTGCTTCAAGCAGTTTGCCAAGATCCTACCAACTCTTTCACCATTCTCAGTATGTTTGACTCAGCATGTTAACACAAATTTAGTTTGCTGTGGCATTATTCAACTCAGACTTACTTGGTTGTATCTCCCTATGTAGACTTGTGGTAGGACATCTGGCCATGTATGCCCAAAGTGTTTGTAATTTATCTTTCAGATTTGTCTCATATATATTTTAATGTTTTTTCTTATAAATTGCCTGTGTGATAATACAACTGTGCATATCATCCCATTCAAAAATTGAGGAAATAGCCATTCCTGCATTAAATTTAAAGGAGGAAGGTTGAAGCTGATTTTTTGTTCATGTCAAGAGATAAGAGGATTGTGATGAATTAATGGTTGCAGTCATGAAGTAGGTGTCTGCCTATCCAGTAGGAGCTACAGGTAGTCCTTGGTTAATGACAGTAGTTGGGACTGGAATTTCCATTGCTAAATGATGCAGTCATAAAGCACAATGTCACATGACCACACCGCTTAGTGATGGCACTTCTGGCACTTCCAGTTGCCATTGTTAAGCAAATCCTTCACTGTGGTTAAGTGTGATGTCACGTGGTTGCCATTTGTGGCTTCCTGCTGGCTTCCCCGTTGACTTTACTTGTTGGACACATCACATGACCATGGGTTGCTGGGACGTCGTAATTGCAAGCCAGTCACTGAGTGCCCAGATCACGATCATGTGACCACAGAGATGCTGCGACAGCCAGAGCTATGAGGACCGGTTGTAAGGACCACTCGTTCAGCGCTGTCGTAACTTTAAATGGTGGCTGAATGTGTGCTCATTTAGTGGGAATCACCTGTATACAGAATCAAAGTTTGCGTTCGACTTGGAAATGCATTAGAATTGAACCCACCATAGATGGCTGATGGGCGGCTTTCTCTGAGCTGTGTTAGAGTGAAATACTGTACTTGAATGAATTGGAGGGCAACATTTTACAATGCCGTGCTGGTGGATCCTCCAAGGCCGTGCAAGAGAAGATTTAACGGGCCTCAGTTTTGCAGAGACTATCAGAGTTTGAAAAGGCCTGGAAGAGGAGGAAGGGATGTGTCTCACACCGCTGTCTGACCTTTCCAGGGTACGATTTGCATTATTAAAAGAAAGGGGAAACTGGTTTTATAAATAGCTCATTGATCTGTGAGTTGTGCTTGCCTGGAGCAGTTTCTGCTCGATTGGTAGGATAAACGTGGTCCCTTTTGGGAAATTCTGAGTAGGTCCTGCTGATCTTGTGATCCTGGAGTCCTGATTTTAGATGCTGGTGGCTCGGGTGAACCCAAAGGCGTGGGTGAAGTGAGTGGAATGTACGCATCTGTTGAGGCATCTCAGAAACCTGGAGTCTCTACCCAAGAAATCTCCCTGTATAAACTAATGGTGAAATCCCAGCTCCAAGTTGGTGGGTGATGGCTGGGAGGGGATTGTCCTTGGCCATGTTGCTGCTGCTGCTGCTGCTCGGGGTTTGTTTTTTTCATATGTGTGTGGAGATCTGCCTTCCTGACCTCCACCTTCTTTGCAAAAAAGCTGCAAAGCTGACTGCTTTGTGGCGGAGACCTGCCATTGAGCAAGGTGCTTGTGCTGGGTATTGGGGTTGAGCTGAAGAGCAAAACAGTTTCTGCATTAGAGTCTCTTGTGGTACCTGGCAAGTCCTCTGGGCTGTTGGTGGAATATGATTCATGTTCAAGGAGCAAGTGAAACTTGGGAAGGGCACATGAAATGCACGTGTTATACCGGAGTCCTTCATTCCCCAAGGATGGGTCTGGAGTGCAGTGGTTAAAGTACGTCTTGGCCTGACTTTTGCATGATGACCCTGAGTGCCTCATCAGGTGGCTGGGTTTCTTGGTTCCTCAAGTTTCCTTGGGTCATATTTGAGTCTTCCTGAGTGACGGGCAGAGGGAGATGTGGATATTCGTGGTATTCATGCGAAACCTAGAATAAAGCCATTCAAGATTGGTTCTGTTTGGTTCTGTTTGTGATCTGGTTTGCATGGGAGAAGGGCTCTTTGTTAATTGAGATGGTTGCTGTGCATCAAACATATGGGTGATGCACCCGCACACTGACTCATTCGGACTGTTCTCTCTGTTTTTCTCAATTAGGTGAGGATCTTTTCAGACTTTTCATATTGGATTGTTCTTCCCACTATCTGTATCTCCTCTTGCCACAGTTGTATATATATATTAATGATAATAATGATTACCTTGGTTGTTGCAAGTTCAATGTCCGTTTTTTTTATCCCACCTTTCTTACTTTTATAAAGAGCTCAAGGCAGTGAACATACCCAATACTCCTTCCTCCTCCTCTTTGCCCCACAACAACAACCGCCCTGTGAGGTGGGTTGGGCTGAGAGAGAGGGACTGGTCCAAGGTCACTCAGCTGTCTTTCATGCCTCAGGCGGGACTAGAGCTCACCGTCTCCTGCTTTCTGGCCTGGAGCTTTTGCCGCTAGACCAAACTGGCTCTCTTCACTCTTTGTCCACTCTTGTAGGACAAGAACTTGCAGCAGCAAAGACATCTTCTCAATAGTGCTTTAGGTGTGAAATGCCTTTCGATGGTAGTGGCCTCCTTTTCTTCAGAGGAGGCCATTGTTATGGATATTGGCTCATATTACCAGCACTTTATGAAATAAGCCTGATAGAATAGTTCATCCAGTCTTAAGTTCTTGTTGAGGGCTGCAAGTCCATTGCTTTTGACCTTAGGTTTGGAAATGGTTCTGATTATCAAGAAACCAGCTAGGGACATCTTGTCTTCAGGCTATGGAGAGTCTTGGTATCAAGATTCCTTTCCCAAATGCCATTTTTTTCTATCCTTATGACTAGTATTGGTTCTCTCACTGGGATCTTCCTCCTCCATGCTATGATTGTGGTTATTATACTGCAAGGGATCCTTATTCCCTGGTGCTTTAACATTACCTGTCTTTTCCACATTGGTTTGCACTTCAAGATAAAATTTCAAGTTTTGGTTCCTATTTTTTCAGAAGAATCAGAGGATTTGATTGATCTTTTTGCGGATTACAGATGCACCTTTAATTTCTGTTCTTTTTAGCATCAGTGGTTCCTTTGGTGGCTCCAATTCAGCTTTCTCTAATATCATCTATTGCTTTGCTATACAAGCAGAACACTTCAGAACCTTCTCTGAAATCCCATGGTCTTCTTTGTTGGAAACCAGGGACCATAGTCAGTTCTGAAGGGTAGTGTTTCTAACCAGCAATCCCTTTCTTCTCCAGACTGACTGGTAGGTGGCCTTTCTCCATCTGAGAAAAATTCTTGGTTCTGAGGTTCTCCCAGTCTTCATCAGTTGTGGATAATCCATTGTTTGTGTTGATATCTTAAAGTGGTTTGATACCTCTGGTTTGTGCACAGGTTTGTTCAAATTGGTAAATAATGTAAGGCAGAAGCTGGCTACTGTGCCCCTGACTTCTAGGTGACTTGAGAATTCAAGTCAAACTGTCAAACTGAAAATGTTCACTTATTTTTTCATTCATCCATCTCCCAGGTCTTTAGTCCTTGAGGCAGCTTAACATCACTTCTAAATATTTGGCAATATCCAGTGTCAATTGGCAAGCAAGACAGGATAGTGTTAATATCCAACTATTGCCGTTTCCTATTGTATTGTTAACTACCCAGCATGTACAAGCCATTTTAAGCAATTTCTTTGGGAAAAGTGTCCTGCCAGAGGGGGAAAAAAGAGTTGGCTAATAATTCCTTTTCTGAGGCTTGTCATCTTGCCAGGTAACAGAGCATGGCTGCCAAACATGGCTGATTTAGTATGACAGCACTAGCAGGTCCAGTTTCCCTGAAACATCACACTTTTTTCGGGTCTGAAGCCTGATATTGGAGATGCACATCCACAACCTTCCTCTCAAAGTAGACAGTCTTTTGAATCAGAGTACTGATGACACCATGGATTGGGTCCAGAAGAGGAATGGTATTTAATCCTAACCCTTGATTTCATGCTCTTAGAACTGACTGTGGTAACCGGGTTGTTTCCATGTGTCTCATGTGCCGCTTGCAATGTTAGAAAAGGAAATGAGGACATTTCTGTCTTGCTGGTATCATACCACATCACATTCCCATACCATTTCTTATGGGAAATTTTAGCAAGTCCTCTAGTGGGTGCACCTCCAATTCACCTGTACCTTTGAGCCATCCCATCTCCGAAATTGGGCTGGCCAGGAAGCGATTACTGTTGACTTATGGACTGTAAGTGTTGGATATGCTATTTGACAGATTTCACCTAGAAAAATAGAGGGGGTTACATCTGATGGTTGACCTGCAACACTTTAGCAAGCTTATCCAGGTGCCAAATTACTGTTGCTCTTCCGAAGATTCTGCCACTGTTGAAGAAAGGAGACTTTCACATCATGATCTGGCCTTGACATCATTGTTGCCTGAGATTTATGGTGATGCTCCCGTTCAGCCATTGAATTGCCCATAGATGTTTATAAAGCGTGTGTATGGTGCTGCAGTCCCCACTCTTGGCTATGTAGGATTCAGGTGTCTCACACTCAGTGGCTAGTATATCCTGTTGCAGAAGCAAATCACCTCACCTGAGAATTCGTGTGGTCTCCTTTCCTAGCATAAAGGTCCTTTTCCTTTCCTTTCCCATTAATCTGTGCCAATGAGGTTCAGGGACTGGAAGGTTTGCGGCCCCTTGGAGCTCTCCTTTGTTCCCTACCACCATGTTCCTTTAAGTGCCAGTGCCTTTGCCATCCTTTTCAGGGAGCCTGTCCACTGTGGGGCAAGCCCATGGCATGTTTTTCAAAGCCAATATTTTAATGGCTGCAATTGCCTGTTCTGCATCAGTTCCAGGCTGCTGCAGCTGCAGTAGCTTCCTCCTCTCCCCCTTGCTTGTTAAACTGCTGGCTGTATTATTTGGTTAACTTGGCAACACTGAAATTTACCCTGAAATCAAAGATAAATTCCCTTATGGAAGGTTATCCTACACACGAACCACTATTAGTCTGCCTCATTTTTGTTTAATGCCTATCTCACTGTGCTTCCGTCTAAAAACGTGTGTTTAGTCAAGTCAAGGGTTGCGGAGAAATTACAGGGTTTTTGAAAACCCATTTGCTGTGCTGGTGCTCGTGTCAAGATCCGTCTCGCCTCGAGTTCTGACTCCCCCTGCCAAGAAGTCCTTGTTACAGAGGCAGCAGTTTAAGGAAAGGTCGTGGGGCCTGAGGCCATCGCCGAACAGCCACGGTGGCTGGACAGGCGTCTGAATCTGCTGGGGCTGTAATTGGAGGCATGGCACAATCCGGAAAGCCCGGAATAACGCGCTGGGGGTCCTACCGTGAGATTTCAGTTTAAGCAGCAAAACTTGGCCTGGGCACACGTCCTTGGGCAGAGGCGAGATGACGTTTTGCAAAACGTATGGAGGAAGCAAATGCAGACATTCCACCGACTTATAGGGGTGGGAATTCTCAGGAGCCTCCCCTTCCTTCCTCTCTCCTTCCCTCCTCTTCTTTTAGGCCTTTGTATCATTTCTGTTGCCTCTGTTCTGTGGAGGCAAGTAGACCCAGCTAAAGTAACGTTGCACCCCTTTCTGAAGCCTCATGGGGTATCTTGGAGAATAAGGCTCAGTTTCCCCAAGGCAGGCCATCTTTCTTCAGTGTGTGGGGAGAAGCTTCCTCTGTTCTGGAGGCAGTGCATTTTGGGTGGGTGGAGGGATGGCGCTGAATTCCTAATTCCCATCTGGGAATTTGGGGCCTGGCTATTGTAGGGATATGTGTCCTTGTCTCTCCCAGAGGTTCATAGGTAGCCTGAAAAATGTGCTGTTCATCCCAGGATAATTTAAAGCTGACAGGCAGGCTACATTTAGTTGGGGGGGGGGGCCCTCTGAAGCAAAAGGCTGGGAAGCATTTGGGAGTCAACTGGAAGAGGGCCAGAGTGCCAGCCTTCTGAGGCAGGGGTTTCAAGTGACCCGGCGGCAACCCCGGCCTCCCGTTCTGTCAGACCAGGCTGGCTGTGCCGTAACAGCCCTTTTGCCGGGGGCGCGTTTTGTTGGATGGTGGCAGGAGGTTCGTTGTCCAGAGCAGAAAGGTAGAGGCTTCCCGTGTCCCTGCCGTGAGTCCCTGGCCTGCCCCAGACTTTTCCTCCTTTCCCCATCCTGACCACCCCTACTCATTCTAAGCCTCACTCGTGGCAGTGGAGAGCTCACGGGTCATCCCGGAGTCCACTCAAGGCATTAGCTGTTCTAATGCCTTTTTATGATGCCCTGTCATGGGTTAACTTTTAGCCTTTAACAATCTGGGAATTTCACAAAATTATATTTTGGAAGATGTTTATTTCCTCTCCAAAAGTAATGAACTCCTGGAGATTCAGCATGAAGCCACACCAAATTAAAGCTGCCGGTGATATTTATGGCCGTGGCACCCACATTCATATTCTGCTGTCTGAGCCAAGCCTTTGCATCATAGTTTGGCTGCCAGCCTCAGCAGAGAGTGCCCAGAGATCTCGAACAATGCCATGTCCTGCCCCATGGCCCGATCCAAGGAATCAGTTTTCCGGGCACGCATCATCCTGCCCCGTCTTCTCTCCATGGACCCTCTCTTTGAGGGGCAGTGATCTCTGGCTCCCCGCAGGGACTGTGCAGCCCCATGGCAGGAAGAGAAAGGGGGCGCATATTTCCAGTCTTCAGCTGCATCGTGCCCCTCGCTTGCCGCCTAGTCTCTGCTCTTCCCTCAGACTGCAGAGGCAAGCCTTCCCTCCGCGCGTAAGGCCTGGGGGGCCTGGGGTGTGCGCGGGGAAGTTCCAGACAGAATGTCTGAAGCGATTGTTCTCTCCTGGCACTCCGTTTCTGCCTGGAGAGGTAACAGTACTTGGCAAGTCACTGTTCTGTGCCGTTTTGTGGGTGCAGGCTGCCCTCTGCATCCCTTCCCACCGCTAACCCTGGAGTTCGTATTTTGGCGCAGAAGAATCTCATTCTACTGGGGAAGCATCACCTGCAGGGATTCCCTCCTCCGGTTCCCCAGGTGCCCCGGCTTGACTTCCCCTTTTGCCTGCTTGGGTGGAGCGCGACGCGCGATCCCTTTCTGTAGCTGCCGGAGGAGCGGATTCCTAAGGTGTCCGTGGGGCGAGGCCAGAGCGCAGCCGGGGGAAACGTGCAGCGGGTGGCCGGCACGGTTCCCTCTCCAAATGCAAGGCCAGACTGACTTTGGAAAGGGAGGGCTTGAGCTGCATTGGGTAAGCCCTGTTGGTTGGAAGACTAGGCAAGACCGTCTGTTTTTATTCTGCTCAAGCCAGAGAAACGATGCAGGTCTTGACTTGTGGGCAAAAAACACTTCCAAGCTCCTTGCTGTGAAATGTGAAATAACGATCAGTCCCCATCGGAATATATCCTGTGTCTCCTCGGGAATTCCTGCGTGCGTCTGACGCATCCAAGAGCCCCGCGGGGCTGTGCAGCAAAGCCGCCTGCCCGTGCACCTGGTGACTGCTCCTGTGTTTTCCTCCCCCCGCTGCTGACCAGCCGGTCGAGGGAGGTCAGAAGTGTGGCATCCTTGGCACCAGTCTCGCCAAGCAGGATGAGATTCTGTCTGAATAATCCCACCCCCACCCCCCAGTCCTGGTGTGAATTTTATCTAATCACCATGGCAACAAGATAAAAAAAGTGTGAATACCACGTCTCCTTTACTGTGATAATTCAGATTTAGATATTCAGATCAGATGGAGATGAGGATTTCAAATGGAGCAGCAAAACGTGGAATGCTGCTGTGGGTGCCGTGGTGCCGTGGTGTGTGATAATCCTGCCCTTTTGAGGGAGGAGGGGGCAACACGTTGCCTGCTGGTGTGTTTGAAACACAATTAATTTGTCAAACATGCCTTAATAATTCAGTTTCATTTTGATGCAGCTGTTACATATAACCTAAATAAGATTCATATTTAAGCAGGGCAGAGATGTTTGCATTCTGTCGGTGCTCCTGTGCATCTTGAATATGATGGCTTGAAAGCTTGCACACTATTTTATAACCATTGGGATGGCCCCATAAAAGTATTACCCAAATAGGGATCTTGGGAACAGCCACCATTTTTCCCAGGGCCCAGAGAGGTTCAAAAGTTCCATTTTGAGCACTGCCCCTCCGCTGAGCCTTGAGCTCCTTGTTCTCCTTCTCACCTCCCCCGTCTGCTCTGCTTAAAGCCCCCTGACGTGGCAGTGCCCAGCTGCTGCATGTGCCTCCTCCCCCCATCAGTGTGTCCTGTTTCTTGAATTTTAATTGCCAATTAGCTCTGGCTGCCGCAGGTATCTCTTGCCTTGGGCATAAGGAGCCGAGTTGTCTCCGGGAGCCCTGCTAAGGAAGGGGTGTTTGCCCATCTCCCTGCCTTTCTGAGTGGAGCAAGCGGGGGAGCGGGGAGGAGACCCTGGTAGATCCCTGACCTGGTGGTAAGAAGATGGTCCTGATGATTCTGGGGACTTGCAGCATATTTATGATTCCCCAAGCGACAGCTTGTTGTTTGTTGTTTGTCTTATGGCTTCGTGGGGTGGACCATATTTCTAGGGAACTCAGGGTTACCTTCAATGTGTTTGAAATACCTCTGGCCAGATGATGAATAATTCAGCAAAGTATCAGTCAAGAGCAAGACCCTGGTGATTTATTCTAAAATTATAAGTGCTGTGGGAACCTAGACCAGCTCCACAAAGTAGATGGAGCATCTCAGAGGGAGGATGATCTCCCCAGGGGTGGCAGTTGCAGCTGCTGTTTCTCCATGTTGGTCCTCAGAGTGGGGCTAGATTGTCTCTGAGCCCCACCATATTCACTTCAGGGGCCTCTACGTGGGGCAGGGATGAATGCTTCTGTAGAGGGGGCCCTGGCCAAGGAGAGTTTCCTGGGGACTCTTGAGAAGATGAGATCATTTCCACAAAGGGGAGGGGGGCCATGGGATGGGGTCTGCATGGAAAGATGGGTCAACCGTCAGGGGCTGGGGTTGTCAGCCACATCGACTGGCCTGCCAAGGGCCCAGAGTGAGGGGGGGTCATTTGCAGCCAGACAGGCAGAGGATGGGTAGGTGGGGGGCTGTGTGCGCCTACCAAGAGTGCTGAAGGGGGTATGGGTGGCAGACAGACAAGTGAATTAAGTGGTCTTTGGCTTCTCATCACTTTGGCTTGCTGTTCTGGGTGTCAGTCTTTAGGAACTGGAAGAGAAGGCCAGCAGGGAGAGAGATGGCAAGCTGAGCTGGGGAAAGATGCCCATAGATTACAGGAGCTTCAAGGTAGTGGAGGTGAGGGGAACCTCCAACGTCATCTTCCCTTGTGGCCCTGGGCTTCCCTTCAGGGCTGGGTCCTGAGCTGAGGGTAGGAGCCTCAAGAGCTCTGTGCAAAAAGCTAAGCTTGAGAGGAGTGGAACTGGGGCCATGGGTTGCTCTTGGATTGCAGCACATGGGAGAGGGTGAAGGAGAAAGGAGATCTCTGCCTGTTTGGACCCCCAGTGATTTTTTTTCCCCAAGAAGCTTTGAAGCCCACCTCTTGCTGGGGTCTCTCCCTTCTTCAGGTCATGATAATTTCTGTTTTTTGTTCTCCCTGCTCAAGGCAATATGCAGCATGTCCGAACTGGGGCCTGGAGAGTAAAAGGTGTTCAGGAAAATGATTTTTCCCCCTTTTCCTTCTCTGCCAGCAGACTGTGGCTTTTCAGGGGCGGCCTGTGAGAGCTGAGAGGAGGCTCTGTAGAGGACCACTGCCCGCTGCCATGCCCAGAGAGGCCGGGTCAGGGCACTCTGATGTGAGCATCTCCCTCTTGCTCGCACCGGGGCAGAGCTAAAAACGGCCATGGCCTCAGTTCCTGTGGGATGCGATCTTTCCCTTCCCTGGCTCCGTCTCTGCCTCGCCCTGGAAAGCATGCATGCCCTGCCCATCTTCACTTGCCGTCCCCATGGCCAGGACCAGCCCAGCCGCCGATCTTTGCTGTTCTTACCTTCACTTCACTTTCCTTTGCTCTTTGTTGTTTTCAACATTTTTCTTGGCTATTCACCTGAATCGCTGAGCCACCCATCCCTCTAAAGCTCTTGTTGGACCTGTTGGTGGCAGACGTTTTCCTTCTTAAAAAAATATTATTCTTATTAAAAAGAAGATAAAAACTAATACAAACTAATATAAAGTAAGGTATAAAAAAGGAAAGGAAAGAAACCAAAGAGAAAGCGAAAAGTATAAGAAGAAAAAAAAACATAGAGTAAAACAGAAAAGAAAGAAAAAAGATACCAAGCAGTGGCTTCCGATATTCTTCACGGTTATAAATACAATAAGTACTTTTAAGCAGTTATAAGTGCAATTATATTTCAACCTCTCTCTCTAAAGTTATATCATATTACTCTTCTTTCTATAATCTATCCTATCTAAACATCAAAAGCATAAATCACAAGTTTATTTTTTTCATTTTTATGCAAAAAGTCCATAAGAGGTTTCCAGTCACCAATAAATGTAGATAATGTCTTTTCTCTAATCAAAGAAGTCAATTTATCTACTTTTGCAAAATCTGTCAACCTCACCAACCATTCCTCCATAGTGGCTGGTGTCGAATCTTTCCATCTATGTGCATATAATAACCTTGCTGCAGTAATCATATATTGAAAAATCTTCCATGGCTTTTTTCTAACTGTTTATCCATTAGTCCTAAAGGAAAAATTCTGGCTTCAACTGAATATTAATCTTTAAAACCCTCTGTATGAAAGTATGTATTTGAATCCAAAAATGTTTAGCTTTTCTATACATCCACCAAGCATGATAAAATGTCCCTTCATGTTGTTCACATTCCCAACATACATTTGAAGCACCTTTATACATTCTAGCTAATTTCTCTGACGTCGTATGCCAACGATACATCATTTTATAGAAATTCTCTTTCATATCATAACACAATGTAAATTTCAACCCCTTTAACCACATGTTTTCCTATTGGTCCATCTGTATATTATAATCAAAATTCCTAGCCCACTAGCATACATTCTTTAACTTGTACTTCCTCTGTTTCAAATTTGAACAAAAGTTTATACATTTTAGCAATTACATGTTCATCATCAGTGTACAATTGTACTTCAAATTCTGTCTTACTTTGCTCCATACCATAAATCTTGTCCATTTTGAATCCTTCTGATAACTGTAAATGGGAAAACCATTGACAACTTCTTCTGCTATTAATTGCTCTCTTGATTTAATTTTAAATTCCCCTTGATGGTTTTCCAATAATTCCCAATACGTCAACCATTTGTCCTTGTCTGCTGTTTCTCTTCTATGATACTGTATGCTCCTTGAGCTGAGATCCATAAGGGTGTTTTCAGGCACAGCCTGGGTTTATATCTATTCCATGTTCTCAATATGGCACGTCTAAGAAAATGATTTCTGAAATCCATATTAACTTTAACTTTATTGTACCATAAATAACCATGCCATCTAAACCTCAGGTCATGATCTTCTAACTCGAAACGTCTCTTGTTTCTCAGCAACATCCATTGTTTCATCCAGACGAAACAACAAGCATTTTGTATTCAACTCATGTTTTTTTTCCTTGCCATATAAATTTGAGGCAGAAGTCTTCCCTATGACTAGTAACCCCTCTATGCCTCTCCTGTTCTAATCCTGGGGAGAGGGGAGGGCAGGCCCCTTCCTGGCCACGAAACTCACTCTAGACCTGTTCAGGAGCACCCAGTGGTTGCCCTTGTGGCAGGAAGGGTTTCAGGGGCCATAGTAAACACTGTTGGGAAAGATATCCCCAGACATCCAGAGGACAAGCTATTATGACTCATCCCTCCAGAACATAGGAATCTCAGATGGAAGCGGGGTGTGTGTGAATAGGCTACCCAAGGTGATCCTACAAAATGAGAGATTTTCTGGCTCACGGTCCATATACTTCACCATTCCCAAGAAAAACAAGGAATGGCATGCCAGCCTGGACCTTGAGTGCATGCAGTATCCAATCAGATACTACTAGTTGTGGAAGGAAACTCTCAGAACCATATAGAGTACCTCCAGAAAAAAAATGTGTGAGCCTCAGTGGGCTTGCAGGAGGCCTACCTACAACTTCCATCCAGGAAGTTCCTCAGGGAGCCCACTACCAATTCAAGGCTTTCCCTTTTGATCTGTTGTCAGTTCCCAGAATATTCATGAATGTGATGGTGAGCACTGTAACTTATTTCAAGGTCATACTTCAATTGGTACAACAGCATCCTCCAATTGTCACACATCCTACAACATCTTGGTCCCATCTTGAATATTGGAAGAGGCCTGATCTCCCTGTTAAAGGAGCAGCAAATTGAATAATTCAAGTGGTGGTTGTCCCAATCAAGTCCATGTACACATGAGCCTTGCACCAGATCCAGTTCACCACAGACACCAGCCTCAGGGGATGGGGACCATACTGCCTAGGTTGAGCAGCCCAGGGGTCTGGATGGAAGCCAAAGACAACAGAAACTTCCTGGAACTCTAGTCAGCATGGTGGGGTCTGAACAAGTTCTAGATTATCCTAAAAAGCCAGTATAGCCTAACAGAGTGACCACTAAAGCCCATATCAAGAAAGAGGGAGGAAACATGTCAAGGCAGTTCTTGAAGAAGATGGAGGCAGACAAACTCCTGCCCTGCGCAAGGGAAAGTGTACCCTCTGTCATGGCAGAACTTGCCTAGGGGAGCCATGAAAGAGCATCAGAATGGCTTAGCTTGAAGAAGTTGGATCCTGGCAAATGGTGCCTCAATCCCAGATTGTTTGACTAAATTGTGCTGATCTTTGGGAACTCATCAGTGGACCTTCTAGCAATTCCCTTTGGTTGCTCCAACTCCAAAAGGATTTACCCAAACAGAATGGGAGAATTCAGAGTCTTGAACAATCTTCTAGTTTCATTTTAACAGCCCCACCTGGGCTCCGAAACCTACCTCACTATAATCTCTGGATCAAGGCCGTATCAAAGTAGCCTACAAGACTCAGAATAAGCCTGGCCTGGAGGAGATTGTGGCTGTCTCCTCTACAAGTGCAGGGCCTTGGCTGCCCTCACAACGAAAGCTCCATCTGTCTTCCTTTATATAGCGCTGCAAGATTAACTTGTACATCTTAGTTGAAGCATCCTTCAGCAGGAGGGTACTACAGAAAACAGTTCCCTGCAAAAACTAGTCTCGTCCCAGGGAATGCTCCCCTTGGGAACGCCCTGATTCCACTGTAGGAAAACAGTATATTGGATTTACCACGAAGGTCCTTTTTCTACAGTTCTTGCAGCTCAACCAAACATTGCCAGAAAAAAGAGAGATCATCACTGGGAGGCCCATCAGTACTGGCAACCTGTCATGGAGTCTGTTGTATCCCTCCAGTATCCCTGATTTCTCTAATTTTATTTCCTGGAGCTCTTTGGCTTGTCATTTTGAGACTGGGGAAAGGAGCTCTCCTCTCCTCCAATGTCAGATGCTTCTCCAGCCCTGCCAACAGAGCTAGTGGAAGGGAGGGACCTATTTCACAATGGAAAGGGAGCCTTCACAGCAAGTCCAACATTGTGCTATTCGTAAGTGTGCAAAGGGGGTATGTTTTTGTGGTGGTGAAGAGCAGGTGCTGAACCCTTGGATGAGTGACAATTGCATGTCTCCACCCCACCTGCAGTGCAAAGATGGTTGTACGATGTGTGCAGTGGCAGAAGCTGAGGGACGTTGGCTTTCTCTCTCTCTCTCTCTCTCTCTCTCTCTCTCTCTCTCTCTCTCTCTCTCTCTCTCTCTCTCCCGCCCCTTTCCTGAAACAGGCTGGGCTTTATTCCTGCTTCCCAAGTCTTTCATTTTCTAGGAGGGACAGATGTGTGGGCTGCTAGCCCATTCTTCCCCAAAGAGAGAGGGGCGCCTTGTTTGCATCTCCGTCTCTTCTTGTTTTAGGACAAGGGAGCCCTATTTCTCTGCCCTGCAGAACGCAGCCTCCCGGCTTACGGGAAGGCAGCTGACCCAGTGCTGTGTTATTTTCGTCAGGGAGGGTGCAAAGGGGGAAGTCCCGCTTCTTGTGCTGACCCCCTTACTTCCGTCCTTCCGTCCTTCTAGAGGGAGCTTCGCAGCCTCCTCCAGACTTGGTTCCTTGCCCACCTGGATGGTTCGGCCACTCCTCTTCTCCTGAGATAGAGCCCTTATGTGTGCGGGGGCACCGGGGGGGGGGAGGGGAGAAAGCAGCTAATTCAAGTCTGCTGCCCTTTTCTGCCAGAGTAGTGAGAGCACTAAGAGGGGCACAAGCTGTGTCCCCAGGGGCGCGTGAGGGCAGCCTCCAACATTGTTAATATGGCTGAGGGGGGGAATGGTGGAATACCTAATGTGTCCATTTTGTGTCATTATTAAATCTTAAATGAGGCTTTCCCTTTGTCCTGGCCCTGCCCATTTTTCAGAATGTGACCTTGCCGCCCAAAGACCAAGTGACTTTTGCCTGCAAGAGTTTCCATACATTCCCCTAACTTATTGCTGCCTGTTCATCCAAAGTCAGTAAAGTGCATTCAGAGAAAGCAGATTTGGTGAGTCAGTGGCAGCTGAGTGGAGGTGTGTAGCATTCAGTACTGATGCCAGAGAGGCGCTAGACAGTGCGCCCACTTTGGGTCTAGGACCTGTCTGAGCCACGCTTCTTGCTCCGCTGACCTGGATTCTCCACGTGGTTGGTCAGTTAGCCCTTCCCCGCTGTGGCACTAAGGTGTTCTCTACCCATCCTCGAACTGGCAGAAAACAAGACCAGGAGGAGATTTGCTGCACTCATTGCCACTCCCTCTTCTGCCTCTGTCCTAGCCCATGCCAGACCCCTGATGCCGCCCAAGGAAATGCCTGGCAACCCCTCACAGCTTTTATGCACTACCTTGGGTAATCTCGGAAGAAGGGGGAAGTTTGACTAAGGAGAACTTTAGCCTGTTTCACCCTTGGGCTGGGGACAAGGCCAACGCAGGGCCTTGGAGACAGGCAGAAAGAACGAGATCCCCAGGGTGTTGGGGCGGGGGGCAGGGTGAGGTCAGGTGCAAGCAGGATGTGGCCCAAGGCAGCAGAAGCTGGTGGCCAGTGGAGGTGGTGGAAGTGCAGAGAGCTGGCAGCTCCAGCACTGCATCAGGCTGTGGATGGATGGCAGCCATTTTGTTCTCTGCTCTGCTCTGTTCCCTTGCAGAAAGTGCTGTTTTCTGTGCCTCCCTTGCTTGGCATGAAATGTTTTGTGCCATTGGGAATCAGCTCAGGAGTATTCCTAGCAACTGTCTAATCCTCAGTGCTTCAGAGACATGGTTTCTGGAGGAAAGGCTCCGAGCATCAGGGAATCCTTGATGGTCCCCCAACGCTTTCCCTTTGAAGTCTAGCTACCTTTTTCCTATTCATGGTGTTAGCTTGTCTTGATGGTCTTCAGGATCAAAGAGTTGAGTGGCTTGCTTCAGATGAGGCTAATCTTCAGATTTACAGCAAGCCTGTGGATCTTGAGGAGGCTACTGAAAATGGACCCCCCTCCCACAGAATACTGGCAGCTTGGCTGTCGTCCCTGCCTGGATCTTCATGGACAGAACAAATGCTTCTAATCCTGACTGCAACTGGAAGCTAAGCGCTTGCTTCGAGCCTGTTCCTGCTGGGTTGCTGTAGGCTTTCTGTGTTGAAGGAGGAGCTGTGCAAACATGCAAGCGTGGACAGCAGTGGCCACACCATCTGGCATCTGGAGGAGCGGAGATGCCCTTGGCTTGGCAGAACTGCAAGTAACGCGCAGCCGCCAGGATGTGGGGACTGAGGAGGTAAGCTCGGTTGCTGGGCTGAGCATCTGTTGATCTGTGTGCCTAGCAGTTGGGCACACAGACCCCATGCTGAGTTCCTGGGAATGGTCCTCAGTAGCCCTCTTAGTCCTCTGCTCTTAATCCGTCCCCCTTGTGGCTCCGTTTTAGGCGGGATCTTGCGACCACTGGCTCTTCTGTGCCACTCTGGGGATGCCTTGAAGGGAAAGGATGTGTGCAAAGCATGGCTACCCTTTTGGCTTTCCAGTGGAGTGGCTTTTCTGCAAGAGCAAGGTTAGCAGCTGTCTGTCTCCGGGGGCCCTCCAAGCCCATTTATTGTCTCCTCTGCACAATGTGCCAGGGGTACAGGATATTGCTGAGACAAGCCTTGTTGCATTCCCAATAAACAGTGAAATATAGAGGCTCGGCATGTTCTCTGGGGTGGAAAGGGTTAGGGTTGCACCTTAAACCTGGAATTGCTTTCCTGTGAGAAGGGGCGGCCCCTCGCTCATGTTGTAGTTACGGGGGGGTTTCCTTAAAACTTACAGATAGCTGTTTCCATGTGGCTGCAAGAGCCCTGAGTCCTGACCTGCAAGCTTCTAGGGGTCTCTCCCCTGCCCCCACCAAGTTCATTGTTGATCCTGCAGAGGAGGAGGAGGAAGAGTGATCCTAATGCCTCCACCTAGCCTCCTCTGACTCAGGACGTGAAATCCTCTGGGCAAGGAGGGCTTTGCTGGGCTCTGGCTACGTTGCTCTTTCTCCCAAGATACACGGCTTGGCAGCTTGCAGTGGCTTTGAGGGGCTTGGTCTGAGCAAACACGAAGGGGATTTCCTGCTGCCCCCAGGGGCAGAGTGTTGCTCTGCTGCAGCTCACGGGCTTGGAGATGTCTGGGGTGGCTGAGGAATTGCAGTCGTATTCAGTGTTGTTGGACAGGAGGAAAATTGATTTTTGTCATCAGTGATGGGGTAGCTGTTCATTCTTTTTAGGGGGTATCTGAAAAGCAGGTTCTGGAGAGAGGCAGGGTGGGAGGGCAGAGGTATTTGGGAAGCAGATTTTGTAATACCTGGGTGCGTTCCAGCGAGTCAGAGAAAGAGCCTTTGCAGTGTGACTTACAGGATTAAATATATTTTCAGTAGGACACAGAAAGTTGAAAAGTAAAGAAGGAAAACAGTCTACAAAAGAGGCAGAAAGTAATTTGGAGGAACTTGGCCTGCTTCCCCAGGCATTTGGGTTAGGTGTTTAAGTGAGGTCTACTGCTGTTGATGTGTGCTTTTTAAAGTGTGTGTGTGAGAGAGAGAGAGAGGGAGGGAGAATGAGAGAGAGGTCATTGTTTTATATTTGAGCACCAGGGTTGTACATTATAGTTTTCCTCTTTTAATTCTGCTTGGGGTCACCTGTGTGAGATGCGCGGCCAAACGAACAAACGAAGAAGTCTTCTGCTTTCCATAGTCACTCTCTGTGTGAGAGTTATCACAATTCTGCAGATAATTTCTAAATGTTTAGGAAGTTTACATTCTGCTATTCCGTTTGGTATTTGTTTGTTCTTCCTAACAGTCATCAAATGCTTGATCTTTTGGGGCTGTCTTGTACTGAGCCTCCTTGAGGGTAATCTCTGGAGAGAGATCCCTTTGGCGACTGGCCTGAGATCTAGAATGCCTGGTTTCCAAACCATCATGAGGTCCGTGGCCAGAATCTTGTTTAATGTACAGCTAATGGCTGATACTTCTTCGTCAAGGCACTTCTTCAGATCTGAATGGCTCCGTTTCGGTCAAAGGGAGCCATTTCCAAAATTGAGTGCTAACTCCAGCATTGACCCAAAAGCACATTTGTACAGTTGTCTTAGACTCCAGCAATTTTTCTCTCTGTGATGAAGCCATGTTTGGGTAGTCAATATTCTTGCATTTCTCTTAAATTTCAGAAAAGTTACTGTGCCTCCAGAAAAGTTCGTGCTTGATCTTTATTTCTGTTGGATGGGAAGGCTTTTTAACACTAAGAGAATGCGTGAAGCAAAAGAATTGGCGTTTTTAATCATGTTTTTCCATAAACTAAACACCTTTTTTCTGTCTTAATTGCATTTGAGGGATGGAATAAAAATCAAAGGACAATTGCAGGTGGATCTGTCTGCACAAGCACAGAATCCCATTTTGCTTTTGTCCTCCTGTCTGTTCTAGTTAAGAGCCGCCACTGAAGGATCAAAAGCCTGGTCTGTGCTGCCTCCTTCTGGTGTCCCTCTGCACTCTCCAGAGACTCCTGATGCCCCGGGGAGGGGAGGCCGGGTGTGCGCGTGCCTCTCCTCTCCACTAGACACCAGTTCTGTTTGGCTTCCATCACACAAAAACTGCCCCTAGTATGCTCCCATATTTTTAGCAGTGCGCATGCCAGATCCTTGCATGGTCACAGCATTCTTCACTAGAACTTTTCATAGCTTCTATTCCATCTGAGGAGGGATGTTCATAACTTCTCCACCAGAAGTCTTTGCCTTCGTTTCCGTCCAATTGTACACACTTCTCTTGGATGCTGGAGTGTTACTGAGGAGGGGCCATTTGTCTTTGCAGAGAGAGCTAAGGGAGCCTGCTGGAGAAGGCACTGTTTTGCCTGAGGTAGTCGGCAATGCCCTCTGTTCAGACACCTCCAGCAAGGGAGAGTCCACCACCTCCCAAGGCCATTTGTTCCATTGTTGAACTGCTGTTACCTTTCGGAAATGGACCCCCAGGTAACGTGAGCCCCTTCTTTCTTGTTCTCTGTTCTGGAACTGCTCTGCCCCCCCTTCTGCACGACAGCCCTTCAGGTATTTGAAGACAGCTGCCACGTCTCCCTCTGGTCTTCTCTTCTCCATCTAAACGTGTCCTTGCCAGTTCTCCCTCCCAGGCCCTTGTCATCTTGGCTGCTTTCCTCTGGACCCACTCCGCTTTGTCAGCGTCCTTCAGAACATGCGATGCCCAGAGCTGGACTCAGGATTCCAAGTGGTCTGACCAAGGCAGCCTAAAGAGGAACTGGGAGTTCTCTTGACTTTAGCGCCGTCCTTCTGTTGGTGCAGCCTAGGATTGCATTTACTTTATTTGTAGCTGGGTTATACTGTTGGCTTGTGTTCAGCTTGTGATTCCCTATGACAACTACCCAGTTTCTGTCTTTTCTTCCAGTTTATCAGAATCCTCCTGAATCTTGAACTGTTCTTTAAAACATTTGCTATCCCCCTATCTTCGTGTCATTTGCAGATTTGATCACTTTAATCTTGATTTTCCTCTGGACTTATTGATCAGTAATGTGGGGTAGAATATTTTCTTCTGAAAAGACCATTTTCTAAACTCAATAGGAGCACAACCCATGGAAGCAAATGAGTTAAACCAGACAATTTTAAGCTGTATTTAATGTTTTTGATTACCATAATTAGACTTAATGGAAGATTCTTTGGGTGAATTAATATCCTAAGTTCCTGTGCCTTGCATCTACAGCATAGTGAAACTGTTTACTTACTTAACACTTCTGTATTCTACTCTGCTTTGAAGATTGGCAGCATACAGCAGAATTTTAAAAATCAAATAAATTAGACAAACTCCCCTCCACACACAGAAAATGAATGCCACAAAATGATCAACTCAGGTTAAAAGAATAAAAGAGTTGTGGCTGCCTTTTGCAAAGCTAGGAGGAAGAAAATTAATAATGTCAAAAATTCCAGAGCACTTCTTAGTCTTCTGATAAGAACAGTTTCTAAGCAAAGCTTTGGGTTTGTTTGATTAGAACATCTGAACCGCCTTAAAATGTCTCATTTGAGTATTGGAATTGGGGGGGGGGTCAGAAGAGAGAGAGTTCCAGTTCATCGAGGGCACTGGAAAACTTTCCCATTTCAGATTTTCACCCAGTGGGGCTGGCAATTTTTCCATCAGCCCTGGAGGCAGGGCTGCCAAGGGCAGTTGGGTGGGGAGGGGGGCTGGCTCACCCTGGCTGCTGCATGATGTATGATGTGAGGGACCAAGGTGACAAGTTTATTGCTTGCTTCTGATTCATTATACACCTTTATCTCTATACTATGGTAGGGATATTTCCTGGGTGATTTTAACCCAATGAACCTTTGCTCCCCCAAGGGAACAATGGAAAATAAAGAGGAAACAAGGGTATCATCTGAAGGTTGCCATATGCAACCATAAACTTTGTGCTGTCAGAGGAGCTGGTGAGAAGGTGGGCAGAGGGAATGAATATGGATGGATAGCTCTTTTATTGCATCCCTGAGAAAATGTTGTAAGGAGAAACAGGAGAGGGTGAAGGACTGGGAGACCTCCTGGAAGGAAGGGATTGTGTGTGTGTGTGTGTGGGGGGGGGGGGAACTCAGGGGAATGATGGGTTGGAAATGATGCAGCCCTAAGGAATCCTGCGCAGAATTGCTTGCTCAGTCAGTTCCAAGGGCTACCCTTGGAATGCACAGGCAGACCCACTTTGGAAGGTGGTGGTTGGGGCCAAGACAAAGCTGGATTTGCACAGCATAATAATGAGTAACTATGGTCACTCTCCAGTCTTGTGTTTAGGGTTATATTGGGAGATCTCCAGAGGCTGTGTCCTAAGCTTTCCAAGCTTTGGGCTGTGCCCTTGGAGAGCTGGGCAAATTGATGCCTATTGAGGAAGCTGAACCTGCCCCTCCTGCGGATTCCCGGTGGAGGGCTTCTTTGTCTCCCCCCTCTGCCCATCCATTCAGAACGTGGTGGGCTGCCACATCTTGTGCTGATCCAAGGATCCTCCACTCTTGAGATGAGAAGTTTGGTGGCGTTTGCATTGCTTGGGCAGAAAGTTGTGGGCAGCGTTATCCCGGAAATTTCCAGCCATAGGTGGCAGCTTCTCTTTGACTAGTTTTTTAACCTGATGGGAAGTCAGAGAAGCAGAGACTGGTTTAAAATCACGTATGGACTGGGAAATGGGGATAGATACTTTTACTTCTTCACATGCAGTGTTAGAACTTGGGGGATCCTCAGTGAAACTGAATTTGGGAAGATTTTGGACTGAGAAAAAAGAAAGTCTCTTTCACACTATGCAGAGTTACGCTGTGGTGGGGACAGCTACTAGTTTAGACGGACCGATTCGTGGTGGACGGGAGGAACCAGGCCATGAATTCTGATCCTGATGTATGGTACGTGGAATCCTAGGAGGCTATCTTCTGCCCCTCATTGTGAGCACTCCAGATGCTCCTGGCTGGCCATTGTGGGTCAGCTCCGGCTGAGTGTAAGGTTACTCTGGGGGAGATGGGCAGCATACAAATTTAATAAATAAATAAATTCATGTATTTATTTCTCAGGCTTAGATGCTCCTTCAGTTGCAAATAACTCTAAGAAGTATGCGCTTTATTTCAGCAAAAAGTGTTAAACTGATACAAAGCAATATACATGTCATCCATCGCTTTGCACCAAGGAACATACTCTCGACAGTAAAAACCTTCACTTACTGTGTGGGGAGAGGCATATCTATTTTCAGTCCCCAAATCAGGCTTGATTGGCCTTCCTACATTCCAGCAAGGCTGGAGCTGCTCTAATCCTGTGTGTGTGTGTGTGTGTGTGTGTGTGTGTGTATCTATGTGCACACACATGCTGTTCCAGCAACAGAGAAGACCCACCTTTGTGCCCTGAAGATGGCACCTCCTCAGTGTAGGGACACAAAGGATGTGCCCCCTTCCACATTATAGGCCTGGCAGATATTGCTGGGAGAGGTGGTTGCAAAGACATCCAGGTTCTGAGCCAGGTAGAGCTTTAAAGGTGACAGCCAGCAACTGGAACAATTCCAGCAATTGCATCTGGAAGCCAACTAGCAACTGGAGAGATCTTGAAGGAGTGGTGTTAGCCAGGGCAAAACAAGAGTTCCCTTTAACTATCTGTGCTACTGCACTCTGGACCAGCTGTAGCTTGTGTGTGCCTTCTAGGGCAGCCCCAAATAAGGACAGTGCAGTGAACCAGTCAGGAGGTGATCATGTCATGAGTGATGGTGAGCTGGGCTTCCTGATCCAGGAACGCAGGCTCTCATTCAGTACAGGAATCTTATAAATGCAAGAAAGTACTTCCTTTGTATCTGCAGCAAGGAGTAGCCTTGGTTTTCCGAGCTTCTGGGCATCTGTAGAGGTAGGATGGATGGAGAAGAGAAAGGGGAAGACTACCTACCTGGTGGAAACCTTTTATGTCTGGGAGCAATTAAAAGAACTGCTGAAGCCAAAGCTGAACACTGTTAATAGAGTTCCTACCTTGCATGATTTCCCCTTGTGTCACATTGGACCTCTGTAAGTTCTCCCAGGCCTTGGGGTAGGGTGAATGGAAACCCCTTGTTAGAAATGTTTGACATATGCTGTATATGTTTTGATGTTAGTTGTCCAGATTGCTGTGTTTTAATTTCCCTTGTATTTTTATTTATCTTATTGTATTTGTATTTTGTATTTTTTTTATATTGTGAGCCGCACAGAGTCGCTCTAGAATTGAGTGGCATTGAACTTGAATTAAATACATAAATAATTTGGTTGCAGTGTTTGAGGAAGCTTTGAGGACATACCTGTTGCTCTGGGCCACCCTTCTTCCGAGACTGGAGGCCCATCCAGATGCCCACTGCCAGTCAAAGTGGGGAGGGGAGGACTCTTTTAGCCTGTCCCTTTCTTCCACCTGGACTCTTCCATCCTTTCAAATCCCATTCTCTGAGGATTGTGGGAGCTGTGGACTAACACGTCTGGAAGGCATCAAACTGAGGGAAGTTCATCTGATTCAATCTCAGCATTGATGTATGTCACGTGTTTTTGTATGTGTACGTGCGTGTATGTGAATAGCCTCCATTTTGCTTTGGGGCAGGGCTGGAGAGCAATCTTGGGACCCTCCATCTGAACCTCCTATCTTTGTACTTGATACTCTTCTTCCATTCATATAATAATCGCTCTTGGCTGGATGACACGTCTGAGGAGCAAGCGATGGGCTGTGAGCATGGATGGAAACTGAGGTGTTGCTCTGCTTATGGTCTGCGCTGAATGATTGTGTGTTTGATTCTTTTGGCTTCTAAGGTTTCCCAACCCGATCCAGTGGGCTTAAGCTTTTAAGGGGCATAGGGCTGCCTGTGGGTGGGGGTTGGCTCCCCAGAAGCAGAGGGGCTCCTTGCTGTGTGCAAGGCCAGAGAGGCCAAGCTGATGTGGAGGGTGCCTTTGGCATCATTTGCCCCTTGGGAACGTAGCTAATGAATCCCCGAAGTGTTTGCTGAAGGGCAGTGGCACGGAGGGTGGCCAGAAAACCTCTGCTGATAAGGATTTTGCTCTTCTGCAGGGAGAAGGGACTCCCCCAGCCCTCACCATCCCTGGATGTTGGCAGCTCCCAGGCACACTCCCAGAACGGAGAAAGCGAGGCTCAGCTGTTCAGCAAACGAGCAGAGGCGTGGGCAGGAGTAACTCTTCCTGGGATGTTGTGACCCCCCACTTTATCTGCTGGGAACCAGTCCTGCTCTTGTGTGTCTTTAGCTCCTACCAGGCACGGCACTCTGGCACCGGCTAAGGTTAGCTGGTGTCAAGGCCACTGTAACCTTCCTAAGAAACTTGGTAAATGCCTTCTTTCTTATTCTCCCAGATGTGTCTGGAGGGAAGACTGTGCCCCATTTCCTGCAGGAACAGCGTTGTGAAGTTTTGGCAGGAGAATTTTCCTGGAAATCCGTGGATGGGAAGAGAAGTGAAGGAGCTGAGCCTGGCCGGGGGGCGGGGGGGGGGGAGCTCTCTTAGGTTGAGTTGCCAGTGGCACTAATTGAAGGGTACCCAGATGGCCGAGACTGCAATGGGATAGGAAGAAGAGGCCTACAAGACCCTGCTTGAAAGTGCTTTACTTTCTAGGGGCTGTTAGACTCCCAGAGTCAGGAGGCCCCTGGAGACCCGTCCAGCTGCCTGCAAATGCAGGATGTGTCTCTGGCAGGTGACCAGCCGGCCCCCTGCTCCACTGGCCGACAGCGCGTGTGGCCAGGAGGTTCCGCCTGGTGTCTGGCCTGGACCTCCCTCCTTTTAATTTTAAGCCACTGGTTCTGGTCTGTCCTTCGGGCAATAGAGAATAAGTTCGATAGCCCTGCAGGTATTTGAGGACTGGTATCATTTCTCTCTGGGTTGTTTTTAAGCTATTAAGAAGCGTAGCACGAGAGTCAGTTGACTCCGTTGAAGGCTTTGCTGGGGTCCAGGTACACCGTCTCCACTGAATTCTCCCGATCTACTAAGCTAGTAAGTCTGTCGGTTAGCCTGGCACGATTTTCTTGTGATAAGCCCATGCTCGTTCCTGCCAGTTGTACACTGCCTATGCAATAGCTCACAAACGTGGCGCTTGATGTGAAATCTGGCAGTATTAAATTCTCCTACTTGGTCACCTTTTTCACACTGCATCCTTGTGAAACCATTTTGTCTGCAAGTTAGAATCCTGGCCTCATGTGGCGGTGTTGGTGTTTTTGCTTTTTCACAGGCAGGGTGGCCATGCCTGTCCTCACACGTCGCAAGCCACGCCCGTGGCTGAACTCTCCTTGTGGCTGTCTCTCCCCTTCCAAAAATGGGGCCGAGGATGTGTGAGCGCCAGAAAGCCCCGCCGCAGCAAAGCCTCCCTCCGCCCTCCTGCGCTCTTGTGTTGGGGAGAGAGGGTCTCCGGAGCAGCGTGCCCGTGAGCCTTGCTCCCCAGGCCCCCCCATTCTGGCAGCTCTTCCTCCCTTCTCCGGGAACTGAACGATTGTGTGGCCATGCATGGTGGTAACAGCTGCTTTCCAGGGAAGAGGCATTCAGCAGACGTTTCACGTGGCAATTCACGTGGCAGAGGGAACTGCCTCTTGAATCTTTGGCTCCTGCGGATGCAAATGAGATGCTGCTTTCCCCAAACCTGCACTTTGGGGCCTGCCAAGGGGCAGTGGCGGAGCCGAGAACCAGACTGTGGGTGCCCAGCGCCCCTTCCCCACGGGCTGCCGGTGCAGCCAGTGGGCAGCCGAGGGCCCCACCTCAAGCCCGGTCTTGCTGAGAGCCGGATCAGAGCAGCTTGAGTGTGAAGCCTCCTCTTGGCTATTTCAGGGTTCAAAGCCCACCTCTGATGTGGAAAGGAGGCATCCTTGCAGTGCGGTACGAAGTCCTCCTCGTGGAGTTAGAAGGGGGTCTGCTGCGGTGTGACTCAGGCCAGAACCCTGTGTGGGCAGGTCTTCTGGAGTGGCAGGGCAGCCTCCCTCCTATCCTCTGCCTCAAAAGCACGCCCGGCGAGGTGCCCCCCTTCGGCGGGTAGGCGGTGCGCGCTGTGCTGCTGCATTTGTCTTCGTTTCAGTTTTAAGATCTTCCTTCTTTCCTTTCTGCCCCTCGGTGAGGCCGAAAAGGGAAGGGGAAGACCATGAGTGTCCCTCCCCATACTTTCAAAACTGGAGGCTGGGCCGAAGTGCCCTCCTGCTTGGGGTGAGGGGGAGCATCATGGGGCTGAAATCTGCCCCTGCAGCTCCATCTGTCGAGAAGCCTCCCTCTTCAGATCCAGCCGGCGGCTCTCCTGAGCAAGCGGATTAGTCGGATGGGAGGCCTTTCGGCTCTGTTCCAGCTGTTGGGGGTCAGGGCAGTGGTGGCTTTTAAACCACGTTACATGAGCTTGTCAGCCAAGATGAAACGCTACCAAGATTAAATGCTACACAGAGCCCAGTCAGGCTTCCTGCTGTTGCATTTCAACCTGGTGGAGGAGGCTGCAGTCAGCCTGCTGCATGTGCCTGGCCACGGTCCGTCAGTAGCGGGGTCTTCGAGGGAGGCGCTGCTTTTCAGGCTCCGTGTCTGTGTGTGCGCGCGTGCACGCAACTCCTCTGACCCCTGGCCAGCTTCTTCTGTGGCCTTGTGAAATCAAGGCTGCTGCTGCTTCATTCATTCGTTCGTTCGTTCGTTCGCTCGCTCGTTCATTCAGTTTGTATAGCCGCCCATCTGAAACAAGCGACTCTGGGCAGCGAACAATGAAGTGAAGCCTAAAAAACGAAGTCATTTGCACACTCATGTGTAAAAAAGGTGCACACTCCTGAAAATCCTGTTTGCAAGCTGATATTTCTGAAGCTAGCAAAAATGTTGAGGATGTGTGTGGTTATAGCAGCATTTTGCAGCTTAGTCTCCTAGCTAAGTTTTGGTGGACAAAGTAACATCTCTATCCTATTTTTGTAAATTTCTAGTTTTTATGACTTTTATAATTTTTAAACCTTTTATAATTTAATTATGTATTTCGATTTTAGTGGTTGTAAGCCGCCCAGAGTCCCCCGTTGTAGGGGAGATGGGCGGGGACAAATCAAATCAAATCAATAAATAACAGCAGTTGTAAATAGAAAGACAAGGAAAGTGCAGTTCGGATGTTGTGTTTTCTTTGACAGCTTCCCTTATCCAGACGAGCTGCTTAAGTGTAACAAACATCTTGCACTTTGAATAATATTGATCAAAGAATCTCCTCTGAGTTAAACAAATTCTTAATGTATTTTGTATATAACTCAACAGTGCTGTTGAGTTCAGTAGAGCTTACCACCGGGTGCCTTCAAGTCAGTGTTGATTCCTGGCGACTGCCTGGATTAGTCCCTGCGGTTTCCTTGGCAAGGTTTTTGATAGTGGTTTGCCATTGCCTCCTTCCTAGGGCTGAGAGACAGGGACTGCCTGGCTTTGTGCCCAAAGCGGGACTCAGACTCCAACAGGTCTCCAGGTTTCTAGTATAAGTAAAACTGCAGTTTCCAATACAGGTTGTTGGAAGATTGAAAGGCAGAGACTGATAATAATAGGCACACACAGACATTTCCCATCTAGCCTGCTTTATACAATTATTTCTCAAATAAAACTGTACGTAGTTGTGGAAGTAGCCTTTGCATCTTGCTGCGTTTTGGGGTTTTGAATTAATGTAATCCCTAGGAGCATAGTGAGACTACGATTAGCTCAGAATTGTTGTGAGACTCCAAGTGAAGACAATTTCATGCCAAACATTGGTTTCCTAATGAATTCTGATTAAAATGCATCTTTTAAGTAAACGGATGTTCTTAACATAACTGAAATGTCATGTATCCTTGGTGGCCTCGGTGGCCGTGAGGGCACTGTGGAGGGCACCCCCATGGGTGCTCCTATAAAAAGGGCCAGGGCAGTGAGGCAGTGCGGTGCAGCCTCCGCAGAGCATCTTGGCTCTTCCTTTGGGAGGTAAAGGGAAGTTTCCCTCTGCTGAGCTGACTCTTGGTGACTATATGGACATGTTTATGTCTTCTCCCCCCAGTAATGCTGATGGGGTTGTCACTGCCTTCTTTAGGGATCTTCTGACAGTCTCCCATCTAAGAACTAACCACACCTGACCCTGCTTAGCTTTTTTCTGTATCAGCCAAGGTCACTGAGGTGCTGCTATTCCTTTTGTAGACTATACTGGTATGGAGTTGCCTTTGGTTAAGGATATCTCACTGTGTTTGGTTTTCCAGGAAGCTCAAGGAGCCCCAGTGGCCCAGTGCAATAGACCAGAGCATGGATCTGGATCTGGATCACCCCAGCCTGGTGTGTGAAAGAGAGTGAGCGCATGAGCGTGTCAGCTTGACATGTCCTGTGTCCATTGTGGCTGCTCTTCCACCTAGCCACAACTTTTCTCTGATTTCTGTGGCCACATCCCACATTCCCACATCTACTGGCTCATCAGCCCACTGGCCTGTTCTGAAGATAACAGGGAACCCTTTGGCTGGGCTAGATTTTGGGTGCTTGGCAGTTAATAGAAGTGCCTCGAAGCACACGCCATCTGAGTCCCTTTTATCTTGTGGTGACTCTGCTTTTGACCATGAACTCATTCTTCAAGATCCCATCAAGCGGCCCTAGATTTGTAAGATGTACTCTTTGTGGTAGATTCATCCCAAAGTCCTTCTTTTGGAGCCCAGCCTTGTTACAGGGCAATCAGTCCAGCTGCCAGCCTTTCCGAGCTCCCTCCTTGAAGCAGTGTATTACAATTAGACTGTGAGGGAATTGGAAGGGGCTGTGGTTGGCTGTGCCACATTTTTAGGCTCTTGGTAGAACACAGGCTTGAAGGTGGGCGTGCTTCTGCTTATTGACTTGCTTTGCTGTGGGACAGGGAGCGGAATGAGGTCCAGGCAGCCGTCCCTCGCTGTGCCTCGGAAGCCTGGAAGGGCGGTGGCACGGTGGGGAGAAAACGTCTGGGGAAGTCATTTTTCTCTGTCTCCTTTGGCTTGTTGACCTTTTCTCGTCCGCACTGTTGGGTGGTCCAGGTATGTGAAGTACAGACAGGCTTGATGTATTGATTTGCAGGGTGGGTCAGGAGAGGCTTCTGTCACTCTCTCTCCAGAGCTGAATGGGCAGCTGCTCCTTCTGGGTTTGCTGGGCCTTTGCTGCAGCTTCTTGATCCAGTGTCTCCTCTGGCAGGGCCCCCCTTTCAAAGAGCTGTTCCTGCATCTGGAGTAGCTCTTTTCTGGTTTCTTCCAGACTCTGCAACCCTGGGACCTAGCTGGGCCACCCTCATTGCACACTCTTATTGCCAGCTTTGGCTTGGAAAACAGAATCCTGAGCGCTTGTTTGAGACTGTCAGACATGATCCTCCTTGAGTTGTCTGGTGGGAAAAGGCACCGTGGCAGAGGGGTTCATCCGCCCTGGATGGCATGGATCTGTTGCCCATCAAGTGTAGCCGACTGCTTCACTTGAAAACAGGCTGCCTTGGGCTGCCCTCTCCTCTCCCGAGGAAGTCGGAGTCTCTGATGCAAATAGCTTTTCACGCTCCTTTAATTGAAAGTGTCAGATGATCTTTCCTTCTATTTTTCCCCTTGGAGTTGCCAGCGTATTAATCCCAGCACAGATCCCCCAGCAGCCTTGCGGGATCGATACAGTCAGGTTATGGCTGTGACATTTATATTACTGCAGTAACTCCAGCAAAGTGTGGCTGAAGGCAGTAGCAACATGGTGCAGCTGTCCCCCCCGCCCCCCCAACCAGGGGTGAGGAAAAGCTGCAAGTGCTTTTATTTGGTAACAACTTCACTGAATGAGTCTTCAAGGGCCAAGACGACAGGTACGCAGTCCACCCACAAGATGCTGAAATTGCCACTTGGGCCCCAGGAGAAGACAACAATCTGGCATCCCGGCGGCTGTCAGGCAAGAAGGCCTCGTTTTCTCTGTGTGCTATAGAGGTTGCTTTTTCAACGCAGGAAAAAAGCTTTCAAGAGGAGTAACCGTGCTCTTGGTGGTGCAGCACAAGGGGATCCCTTCCTGCTCAGTTTGAAACGAGCTGGATCCTGACATTAGTCTTGCAAAGGGGATGTTGGCTTCAGCCATGAAGGTTCTTGGAACCTGTGCGCTGTGCCGGGCAAGTGAGTGGCCCTCCAAGATCACGCCACTTAAAAAAAACGATGCCTGCACAGTTAGAGCAGGAAATGGCCAGAACCTTTCATGACGTTGCTTGTGGGTAGGGAAGGAGGAGGATGCATATGGGCTTCTGATGTGGGAGAAGCTCTTTAAAAGGGGTGCCTGCTTGCAGACACATCTGATGAAGGGAAGAGGTAACGTCATTCACTCCAGCTGGTTTCTCCGGAGAAGACTTCCTGTTGGTTCTCTGCAGCATGCAAGGTGCCTGAGCACTGATGCCTGCTTTTAATGCTGGAGTCCCCTCCCTGGTGCCTGCTACCTTCCCCCCACCCCTGAAAATCAGGCTCGCTTTGTGGGACTCTGCAGCATTGGACTTGTTCAGCCCATTTCTGGCTGTAACTTGGAATGCAGCCTGTTTATTTCTTGACTGTTTAAATAAACCAGGACAGTTGAGGGGACTTAGACTGTTTGTGTCTTGTTATCCATATGCTATTAATTAATTAATTAAATTTGTATGCCACCCATCTCCCCCATAGGACTGAGGCCATGTAATTCCTTTGAAATTGCCTAGGCAAAGTTGGGCTTGCAGGAACTGTCAGACTATCCACAAGGGGATCTACCTCTTGGAGGTCTCTGGGGAAATCTGCCACACTCTGACGCAAATTGGAGGTGGGTGGAGCAGAGCCACTGTCACCTAGTTTTGAAGGCTGGCCGCCGGACTAGGCTGTGCCCCCTCTTGAGCCGCGCTGCTGGCCTGCTGGTGGGGCTCCAACGCCATCGGCACTAATCCTGCCAGGCTTGCTCGCCTGCTGGGACGTCACGGACTGAAGTGACTGTGCTTGGCGGAGCACCGGCCCCTCTTCGTTTATGTGGCCTGTGACTGGATCACCCCGTGAGTTGCTTTCTCTCTAGAGTGTGTGCAGGTGCCTGGCCTTTCTCCGCCAAGGGAAAAAGATGTCCACTGGGGAAGCCTCCCGAGTCCCATGACTGATCGGGGCGCTGGGGCACTGGGATATCTCTGAGGTTGCCAGAAATTCCTGCAGAACGGGGCTTGGACGTGTCTTCAGCAGCCGATACCAGAGCTCTGCCACGTCAGGTCAGGTCAGGTCAGGTCAGGGCGGCAGTGTTCTCCTGGAACAGCTGTCCCACTTGGTCCTGGGTGCTGGCTGTCGGCACCCTGAGCGGAGTGGTTGGGATGCCCCCTCCCCTTTTTGCGCAGCTTTTTCTCCTTTCTCCCATGACTTGGCTGCTAAGTTGCGAGGTTGGGACATTATTTGGCCCTTTGCACTGATGCATGTCACCAGACTTCTGCAAATGTATTAAGAACATGCTTTTCATTGATATTTTTCATTTAAAAATTATATTCCTCTAACTGGGTCAGCCAACCTTATACTGTATGCCACTGAGATCCATTGCTGCTAAAATCTGTCTGAAAGCACATTTTCAAAAGTTTCCCGTTGCCTGCCAGCCATCCCTCTCTCTGGAGGAAGAGCCCACCTGTTAGTGGGCAACGAGTGCCTGGGGAGATGGCCTGCCTTTGCTCCTGTGGAGGTGGCCTTCCTGAGATGGAGATCACTGAGGGGCCGACAGATGCAGCCCTTCTGCGCTGGGGCTGAGCAGGTGGGCAGCAGTGCAGTCAGCTGGGTGAGGCTTTTGGGCAGGACTCTGAACTGCAGACGTAGTTCCAGAGATACTCTAGAAAATCAGGAGGAGATTGAGCATTGATGGTGGGATAGCTAAAGAATGCTTGGGATAGGGCGAGGAGACTTTGATGAGGGTATGAAGGAACATTTGGTGGAAGGGGGGCCAAGAATTTGCAATGATTTCGACAAAGGAACTGTTCATGCATTTCAGTCTGACTAGTGCAGAGAAAGTTGCCTCCAGCCTGAACAGAAGCCGCTCTGAGCCCAGCGACAGAGGCAGAGCGGCAGCCACCTTCCCCTTGTCCTCTCATGCCCAGCTAGGGGAAGGCAGTTTGCATGTGCTCAGAGTAACGTTTGTTGCATTAGAGTGCTACCTGCGGGCTTAAACCCAAGTAGTAGGTCCAGGAGTCTCCTAAACATTTAGCCGGCAAAGAGGAATTTGGGTGGGAGAAGCAGGTGACAGTTACCCAGAAGCATAACAAATTGCATTCTCCAGATGATATGCAGTGGGTGAACAAGAATTAGAAAATTAATGGTCTCCTGCAATTAGTGTAATGACCTATGCTGTAAGAGGTTATTTACACTGGAAATAAAACTCTTGGCTATAAACGTCAGCGTGTCTTTGTCAAGCAGAAAGCTGACAGTTGGTAGGCTCCACCAGGGTTGGAGATCAGGGGCCTGATATTTGGACTGTGGCCAAGGGAACAAGGGAAGGGGCAGAGTCTCCTCTCCTCCCTGCTTCCTCCTGTGGGTACAGAGCATGGCTTGAAGATGTCAGAGCAGCCAGGAATGAGATTGCCACTGACTAGAGGAAGGGCAGGTTTGGTTTTATTTTATTTTTCAAAACGTTTTTGTATCTCCTTTGGTCTTAGGCACCCCAGCAGGAAGCATGTACAATAGATGGGTCATGTCAACTCCTTGAAAATAAATTGCTTACAACGAATCAGCCTAGAATATGTGGGGAAACAGATAGGTGTTGACCTTCCCTAGGAAGAATAATACCGGCATAGGATATAATAATATTGTTCCAGGGAGGGGTATTCCATGGACACAGGACCATCAAGGAAAAGGTTTTCTTCTTTCTCGTTATGTACAGTGATGTCCTTGCAATACATGGACAAGCCCAGGGAGAATTGCTCTAAAGATGTTTGAAGGGACCACCCCAAGGAGCACCAGTGAGCTGTAAATGGGGCCATTTTCTAGCCATTTGATTCTATGGGTGTTCTCTGTGAAAGGTGGGAACTTGCAAATAGGTGAAGCCTTCCATAGGTTTCTGAGTAAAGGTAGTGTTTACATGGGTGCTACGTAGCTGTACAGCAATGTCCAGAAGGTGACCCCATGGTTCGAACACTCTAAGTTTGGGATAGTGATGGGCTGAAATTATTTAATTCTTAGGGTGGCTGAAAAAGCCCCTCTCTCTGAATGCAAGAGGATTCATGCCTTGCCCTCTGTTATATGAAGGGTCTGGGTGTGTATGCAAGTCCAACGAAACTGAGACTGGCTTGAGCCCTTTCTTCTGTGTGGGTCTGTCTAGGGGATGATGGAGGTTTGAGCAGGCAGCTGACGATTAGCATGGAAGGAAAACCTCATTGGGTGAGAATCAGGCAGGTTCAGCTTAGCAGGTGGAGGAGGAATGCAGTGAGCTACTGCCTGCCTGTGTCGCTGATTGTCTCCAAGGACAGAAGAGTGGTGGTTCCTTTAGCTGGCTGTGGTGGAGGGGCTGTCAGCTGGGGAACAAAGAATTAGAAGATCCCACCCCTCTTGGACCTTGTCACAAGCTGTAGCTCGTGCTTCTTTCTGGAGGAGGTCTGTGGACAAGCTTCTCCATCAGGTGGTCCATCTCTGCCAAATGGACCGGGAAGCCTTGGGCAGCCTGAGATTCTACCCATGATGCTCGAAGATGGCGAGGCTCCTTTGCTGGGCAGGAAGGTTTGGATGCGGTGACAGAAGGGCGTGGGCCTGGTGTGATGCTTACCAGCCTGGTCCTGTCTTTCTGTAGCTCTCTCCTCCCTTCACCCCTTCAGTCCTTGATGAGGCAGAGTTGGCAGTCTCGGTGACCATCTCTGCACCACTTTCCTCTGTAGGCAGTCCTGAATCGGCCTGCTATTCTAGATTTGTTGTCATTTTAGTATAGATGAAAGCAAATGGGTGAATGCGGTGTGCCCATGTGCCAGCCACTTTCACTGCCTGGTGCCAAATGATGATGACGGCTTCCAGCTTGCCAGCCTTGCAGATGAATAACAGGCAACTGACTCATCCCTGATGGCAAATACTTGCCATTCTTCATCCTCCTGCTGCACAAGACTTGCCGTGTTGCGGAGGCCCGAAACAGCGAACGGGCACCTCCGGACAGCGTCTGCTGCCTTTCCGCTCTGCTGGAGAGAGCTGGGCCGTGTGTGCCGTGTGGGGTGATGGCTGTCAGGGATTTGTTGCGAACACTGTTGAGATGTGGCTTACATCTGTAAATCCTTTTCCGCATCGCAGCCCAGCCACGAGGCTTCATCCATGTGACTGCCCTCACCGTGGCCAGGCCTCTGCTGGCTGGGGCACCTGGGGCGAAGAGAAGGCTGCAGTGTTGTCTAGAATGAATGGGGGGGCTGAGCTTGCTCTGGGCTGGGGCTGTTCTGCCCCACGTCCAGTGCTGAACCCGGATCAGTAGCTCCTGTGGCTGTCCTGGGCTGCTGTGGCTGTCTCTTTGCATGGCAGGGGGAAACTGGTTCTGCAGCCAGGTGGCCCTGGTTGACGCTGGCTATTTTAATTGACCAGGGAAGCTGTGCAGCAGACGCAGGCCGCTGCCTGCCCTCCGTCCCTTGCTCTGGGCAGATGGCCAAGGGAAGATCTTCCTCAGGTAAGGAAGGCTGAGGAAGGCTTGTTGCATCAAGCTAAGGTGAGGCCAAGATAGTGGGGAGGGCAGTTCCTGGAGTCTAGGAATATATTCTAGAAGGGGCCTGCATCAAGTCCTCCTGTAGTTTCTGTGTTTTAATGCCTTTTCTTGGGGCTGTGAGCCGAAGGCCATAAAAGCTGAGTGTGACACCATGAATATAGAGTGTGCAAGACCTGCTGCTCTTCTGGGCCAGGACTAGAGTTCTGGAGATCAGGGTGAGTGAGGGCAGGCGAGGGAACAGGATGGGCACCTGGTGGAATCTTTGCCGATTGGACCTCATGGCACCGGAACCTGTCCATTGGAGACTTCGCTCAAGGTTCCTCCAAAGCCGCCATCTGTAGCCCACAGCCTGTGGCATTACAGCATTTGAAGGTGTCTTTTCCTGTGCCAGGCGTTGTTCTTTGTGTGAGGCTCTTGGAACCCTGCCCCACACATGTACTGCTCCCCTTCTATCCCTGTGACCCTGACCTCAACGTGCTGCTAGGTGCTGGCCATTTTGGGGTACGGCATTGGGTTACTGCTGGTATGATTAAATTGACTTCCCAGCTACCCTTCTCAGACTTCCATTTGAGTGGAGACTAATTTCCGTATAATAACATTTTGTTATTTGCAATAAATCATCCACAGTAAGGTGACTGGGTTATGCCATTATTTGCAAACCTACCAAGTATAATTACCCTCAGCCTGAAAAACCTTCATTTGAAGTGTTAGCTGTGCCAGCCATCAGGATACAGGAGATCTGTGGCTCCTTGCAGGCTGTCTTGGCTGGAAATGATGGGGGCAGGGAAGGGAAGATCAGCTGGAGTCCCTCCCACCCCAAAGAGGCTTCCTCAGTGCCCCCAAGAGGCTGATGGCCTGTTCCCGAGGGAGGAGCCCTTTCTAGCTAAAGGGAGGGGAGGGGAGACCCAGGAAGCCACTGCAGTCATGGGAAATTCCCCCATCCAGAGTTATACTCTTAGAAGACCTTTGTTCATCTGAGCCCCATATGAAGGGCAGCCAAGATACTTCTACTTAAGCTAGGCCAACTTCTCAGATTTCCTGGACTGTAACTGATGCTGAACATAAACCAAATAATGCAGACAAAAATTCATTATTTTAAAAACTGTGTTTCTACTTATTTGGCTATTCATGTATTTGGGGAATACATATTGACAGATCCCTTACCTATCAAACAATGAATGCAAGTGGTTAAGTAGCAGTTAGGAGAAACCTTGATAGGGCTTTAATGATCATTTTTCAATCATTAACCTATGTCAAAGCTCCCAAGGAGTGCCTTATGGCAAAGTAGAGCTTTGGTCCATAGCATTTTCTCCTGTATCAGGAAGTGCTCTTTTTTTGGGTGGAGTTGATGAACAGCTGGCCTGATTTGGTTCAGTTCAGTTCAGTTCAGAACCCCTTGAACTGAGTGTCTGAAGATACTCCTTCCTCTCATTGAGCAGCTGTTCCTTTGGGGCCATAATTTCAGAGTTCCAAAAGGTGAATTTTTCCCTGTTGTGAATGCACTGGAGACAGAGATGCTGCATCCTTCCTCTTGTTCTGCAAGGTGCTCTCTGGTTTGTTGCGAGCCCTGGGGATGAAAGCGGAGCTGTCACATGACAGAAGAGCCCAAAGTAACTCATGGGTCATTTCCACAAGTTGTGGTGATGGCTACTAACTTGGATAGCTTTAAAAGGGGAGTACTAAATTCATGGAAGCCAGATTTTATTTATCTATAGTACTGTGCAAAAGTTTTAGGCAGGTGTGAAAAAATGCTGTAAAGTAAGATTGCTTTCAAAAATATATATTGTAATTGTTTATGCTTATCAATTTACAAAATGCAAAGTGAGTGAACAGAAGAAAAATCCAAATCAAATCAATATTTGGTGTGACTACCCTTTGCCTCCAAACCAGCATCAATTCTTACACTTGCACACTTTGTACACTTGCACAAAGTCAGGGATATTGTAGGATTAGAGTCAGGTGTATGATTAACCAATTGTACCAAGCAGGTGCTAATGATCATCAATTTCATATGTAGGTTGAAACACAGTCATTAACTGAAACAGAAACAGCTGTGTAGGAGGCTTAAAACTGGCTGAGGGACAGCCAAACTCTGCTACTAAGGTGAGGTTGTAGAAGACAGTTTCATGTCATAGGTCATCCACCATGGCAAGACCGAGCACAGCAACAAGACACAAGGTAGTTATACTGCATCAGCGAGGTCTCTCCCAAGCAAAAATTTCAAAGCAGACTGGGGTTTCAAGATGTGCTATTCAAGCTCTTTTGAAGAAGCACAAAGAAACGGACAACGTTGAGGGCCGTAGACGCAGCGGTTGGCCAAGGAAACGTAATGCGGCAGATGAAAGACACATCATGCTTGCTTCCCTTCGACTTCGGAAGATGTCCAGCAGTGCCATCAGCACAGAACTGGCGGAAACCAGTGGGACCCAGGTACACCCATCTACTGTCCGGAGAAGTCTGGCCAGAAGTGGTCTTCATGGAAGAATTGCGGCCAAAAAGCCATACCTTCGATGTGGAAACAAGGCTAAGCGACTCGACTATGCATAAAAACATAGGAACTGGGATGCAGAAAAATGGCAGCAGGTGCTCTGAACTGATGAGCCAAAATTTGAAATATTTGGCTGTAGCAGGAGGCAGTTTGTTCGCCAAAGGGCTGGAGAGCAGTAGAATAATGAGTGTCTGCAGGCAACAGTGAAGCATGGTGGAGGTTCCTTGCAAGTCTGGGGCTGCATTTCTGCAAATGGAGTTGGAGATTTCGTCAGGATCAATGGTGTCCTCAATGCTGAGAAATACAGGCAGATACTTATCCATCATGCCATACCATCAGGGAGGCATGTGATTGGCCCCAAATTTATTCTGCAGCAGGACGACGACCCCAAACATACAGTCGATGTCATTAAGAACTATCTTCAGCGTAGAGAAGAAGGAGTCCTGGAAGTGATGGTTTTGCCCCCACGGAGCCCTGATCTCAACATCATCGAGTCTGTCTGGGATTACATGAAGAGACAAAAGGATCTGAGGCAGCCTACATCCACAGGAGATCTGTGGTTAGTTCTCCAAGATGTTTGGAACAACCTGCCTGCCGAGTTCCTTCAAAAACTGTGTGCAAATGTACCTAGAAGAATTGATCTGTTTTGGAGGCAAAGAGTGGTCACACCAAATATTGATTTGATTTGGATTTCTCTTCTGTTCGCCCACTTTGCATTTTGTAAATTGATAAACATAAACAATTACAATATACATTTTTGAAAGCATTCTTACTTTACAGCATTTTTTCACGCCTGCCTAAAACTTTTGCACAGTATTGTATTTGTGCCATTTATTCGCTACTTCAATCCTAGCAAGCTTTAGATTTTAGAGATAATTTTTAAAATAATTTTTATTGCTTTTTAGTTGATAACAAAAGGGAAAAAACACAAAAATAATAATACATAAGAAGAAAGAAAACATTAAAAGATGGTATTACAAAAAAGTGACAAAAATACAGGAACAAAAAAAAATTGTAGAATACCATTATACAGTAACTAGTTACACATCTCTATATATTTATCTAACGCGATGTCAGGTTTAGCCCAGGAAACTCCAGGAGACAATACAGATTCAATCCAGCAAGGTTTAATTGGCTTCACACCATATACAGAATCTTCTCAGACTGAGAGCCGTTCCCAGGGTCAAACTACAAACATCACTAGCTTTCCTCAGGGAGGGGCCAGTCTCATCCTCTTATCTCTTGTCCGCTCCTCTGGGGATGAGAGTCCATGTTTCACACCCCTGCTCCACACTCCCACACGCAAACATTATTCAGGTGCATATATATTTCCAATACATTTATGTGACTATCATTTTTTTTTAACCTACTTGTATAAATGAGTCCCATATTTCATTATTCTTGTCTGTACAAAGTCTGTGTCTAGGCAATCCACTCACAGGTGCCAAGCACAATCAGGTCTTCAATCCATTGAGTGAATGGGGCTGTACATTTATCTTTCCAGTGCTGCAATATCAGCCTTTTGGCCATAGTAAGGGCACGGAGAATCCATTTATGTTGTCCAGTTGTCAAATTCCATGTACTAGGTATATAGTTCAAAAGAATATTATCCTCTGAAAATTTTAGCTTCTGTTGCACAATCATATTTTTATAGTCCATTACTTTCTCCAAAAACTTAGTAAGTATAGGACATTATAAAAATGTATGCTTTAAAAAGGCATTGTCCTTACTATATCTCCAACAAAATGTTGTTTTTGACAATTCTTTTCTATACAAAAGTAAAGGAGTCCAGTAAATAAGATTTTAGATTAATCTAAATTAATAAATGTCATTAATTTAGTTTTAATTAAAACTAACATTTATATACACACACACACACACACACACACACACACATACATATATATATATATATATAGAGAGAGAGAGAGAGAGAGAGAGCGCTATCAGTAGACACATAGAGATAAACCACATTTACACACCATTCAAAAGAGACAATAAAAAAAAGCTCAAAAGAGAAAGACCAGAATGCCTCCTCTCCAGCAGCCAACACCCAGATAAGCAGGGATTAACACCAGACAAACAATCTAGCAGAAAACAATGCCCTAATCAAGGAACTACCAAGGAGAAAACCAGACCCCCACCAGCGCTGCAAGCTACTGCATATAAACAGGGAGCAAACCCCACACTCCACCAGCACTGATGATGTTACCTAGTCGGATAATGAAACGTCTGCAAGCAAACCACCAAGCTCAGAGAGCACCAAGGACTCCGCAGAGACTGCGCGCGTGCGAGAGAGATGCCTGTAGCTGTGCAGTTAGAACCCAAACCGGATTATTACTAGCCTCCAGAAGGCTGTGAAGAGGGGCCATCCAGCTTCAGGAGGAAGGGTGTTCCATAGGAGGGGAACTGTTTCCGGCCCCCTCTCACCATACCTGCTGTTGGAGGGGGGCTCACTAGGCCCTCTCTTTCTGGTTCGGACAGGCAGAATCTACATGGGAAGAGGGGTCTCTTAGATACCTGGCTAAAGCTCCAGGGAGTATTCCACAGCAGCCCCCTTGGGAATGCATTGATCCACGACAAGGACACGAGTGAGCATCCCCTGTGCATCCTCTTCCAGGTAAGGCCTCAATTGCTGTGCTAAAGCCCCCCAGGCCATGGCTTCTACCCACTCGTGTCCCATAGGGCCCTGTATTTTCAGCCAGCTCTGCCAAGATTCAGAAGGCCTCTGAATTAATAGGCATTCCATCTTGCTCAGGTTCAGTCTGAGCTTGTTTTCCAGATCCTAACCCTGAGAGACTCCAGTCACTGGATCAGGATCTGCACTGCATCTCCCACTGGGCCTGGTTGGGGATGTACAATTGGGTACTATCAGCATATTGAGGCTCTCTCATCCCGAATTGATGGATGACCTCTCCCTGTGGTGTTGTGTAGATGTTAAACAGATCTATCAAGTCCTGAAGACCCAGCGTGCCTCCACATAGCAGCTGCGGGAGAGGGGAACGTCTCTGTCCAGCTTATGAGCACCCAAAAGTAACTGGTTGTTTCCTGGCAAAAACTTAATGTTGGATTGGGAAGGGTGTCCTTCTGGTTATGGACATGCTGGGAAGGGGGTTGAGGCTCCCAACTCAACCCCCAGCAGCTGCCGGCACCTTGGAACTATGGCTGGATTTCCCCCAGCCAGCTCAATGCCATGCGCAGCAATGAGGCAGCTGTTCCAGGGGTGACAGCGGGAAGTCAGGGGCCTCTGATGGAGGGAGGTTGCCTGCTCCCGTTTGCCATTGCCCCATTCTCAGGTCCGACTAGGAACACCCTTCTCTGAATGCTGCAGTTGCCCCTCTACTTACGTTGCTCTCCAAGCAGCCAGCCCTTCTCCATCCTCCTCTTTGGGGCCTCCTCCTTGGGGGGGGGCTTCCTTCTCAGGCAGCTTCTTCCTTCTCTCTCCTCACCTGCAATCTAGCAACAGGGGAAATAAATAATCCCCTTACCCCAGGTTTCAGGGTTAGAATCAGCTGGGTGATCAGAACCAGCTGCTTGCAGTGTCTGCCTCACTCAAGTGATTGAATGGTACAGCCAGGCATAGGGTTGCAAAACAACACACAAGTTTCTCTCCCCTCGCCCCCCCCCCGCGCCATTCTCCCCAGTGCGTAATATCAGTTGCCTGCACTGGGCTTGTGCTTCTGAGCCTTTTTTTCATCCTGCAAGCTTGCCTCCTCCTGTTAGTATTCCCTCTTCCTCAGGCTGCTGTGCTTGTGACTGGAATAGCTGCGATGGGTTCCACCGTTGCAACACCTCCATTATCATAAATATTTCAGAATAATTGAATAAGCGTTCATCGTGCATCCATTTCTGCTCCATTTCTTCTGTGGCCGCTCTGGGGTGGTGGCTAGTCTGGGTGGCGGGTGGTTGAGCTCTGGATCCGCAGGGCTGCCCCACGGCATCTTCACCTGCTGGCACTGTGGCCAGCGCCGAGGAAGAAGAGCTGCCTTCGTTCCTGCATTGGGATAGGAACTCAGTTTGATTCAACGGGAGCAGGAGGCGCTGTATTTAGACAACCTGCGAGATCTCAGGAGGGTCGTCTCTTCCTTGGAATCCCTCAAACTTAAGCTTGTGCTGTGGTGTCTTTCAGCCAAGGGCCTGCCTGGTTGGGTTGTTCCTTATCAGTCCCAGAACAAGAGTCTTGACTTCAGCTGCATTCCTTTCATCTGGCTGTGACATTCTATCAGGGAAGGAGAGCTGTTTCCAAGTGCCCCATTGATTATTCAGCCAAGCCTGATTAATGCTCAATAGCTTATAGCCTCATTAGGCAGCATCAAGACCTTTTTTGAGTAAGCAAGGAATATGAGAAAAAAATTGGGAGCAGACTTGGACCCATTTAGAAGTGACCTGGATCCTATGGCTTGCATCTTATTTCTGCAGATTTGGAAAACCACCCAGGTCATCTGTGTGTGAGGGGCTCTCCCCTGCCCCCCCCCCCCCAACTATCAGCCCTTGCTTTCTAAGGACTGTTGGGTTTTACTGAAAAAAGCTTTCTTGGAGTCTGCTCTGGATGGCTTTTTCAGGCCTTCTGAAAGAAGCTGGTCAGGAAGCCAAGGGCTCTTGTCTCTTGATGCCCTTTTAGAAGCCCTTCGGGTATCTTGCCAGCCAGAGCACTCTCTGCTGCTCAGACGAGGTCTTGAGATGTTGTGTTTTGATGATCCTGACATTCTGGAAAAGCTGGTCCAAACTTCACTCCAATAAGAAAGTGTTTATTGTTTGCTTTAATGTTTTGCCCCTCACGTTTCATGTTCAGAATTTGGACATTTCCTGGACAGGAAAAATTAAATTGGAAAAGTTGGGATAAAAATGGAGTTTTTGTGGGAGGAAAGGAAGGAGTAGCTGAATTCCTTTTGCAGCATATTTCCACAAGGCCTTGTGCAACTATTTTATGCTGATAAGAGCCATAGCTAAAGATTCCTGTATGTCATTTTGGCTAATTGCCCTGCAAGTGTTGAAATGTGCTTTTATGCCTTTGCCCACCATGCAAAGTTTGGGGTTTCCCAGGAAAAATATGTTTACCTTACTGTGTATTCTGTAGAGATGGTATGAAAATGCCATATTGTACAGAGGTGGCCCTAAGAAGTGCAATGCAGTGGCTTTTCTGAAATGAAATGTTCAGGTTTGGTGGGGGACAAGTTTGAGGCGGGAAGAGAGAGGTGTCTTCCTTGTGTTTGTTCTTTTGCAGTTTTTTGCTGCTTGTTCTTCCTGGGATAGGAACATTCAGAAAGCGTATGAGAGTTGGAAAATACAGGAACATTTCCACCAACCTCAGTTACTTGTGATTGGGGGTATTTTTCACCACAAGTAGGTATAGCCCAAAAGATTGTTGGCCTGATGGTTAAGGAGGATAAGATACAGACTGAATTGTAACGTTTTGATGTCAAAGTAAACACAATTATGGTTTCTTTTATTTTGTGTTGTTCATGAATTGTGACATTTTTTAGTTTTAAAAGTGCCTCCTTTGCATTCATAATGCGAGGTTGTACTGCAAGCTGGCTCTTTTTGCATTTCCCGCAGTTTGGAAACGGTGGCTCTTGTTTGTCCATGCTGTCTTTCCTGTCCCTGCAGTTTGGCCCAGAGTTCCTCCGCTAGATAGCTCCTACTCAACCGGTGTCTCCCAAAGGATTGATTCCAGCTGACCGTCAGTCATCTTTGCATTTCTGCAGTGCGGTCCCCTCTTGCTATTGTCCGCTGGAAATCAATCTTTTGGTTTTCTGATCAAACAAAATATAATGCCTTTGGAACAAAGGGGTGCAAACTGGTGATTTAGCACCACTGTGAAGTGGTGTTTCTTTTCCTGTGAAGAACCTGGAGCATGCACTTTGCCCATTCAGTCCCAAAGGAAGTGCATTGAATGGAAAGATCTCTCCACAGGATGGAAACAGTTTTGATTTGACAGTGGGATGTATCTTTCAAAAAGATGGAGGATTTACAAATGCTTCTGTTTCCCAGCAAGCTTTGGAAGAGCCAGCTAAAATTACTTAGCATATTACTCCCCATCGCTGTTATCTAACAACGGTACGATAGCCACACATGCATTCTACTTTTTCCCTTGTCCCATTTACTGTTGAAGAGTTCTTGAAACTGGCCAGGCTGCAGAAATTTTCTGCTGCTTTAGTTGGCTCCATTTTCTCATGGCCAGCCTTTTATGGGTCTTCAAAAATACCATATTCCGGCATTTCAGCAAAATCATACCCAGGAGGAAGAGGAGGTGGCGGTGGCAACTATGATATGGGAATAATGTTTGAGGAATCGGATTCTGCCCACCCAGCTAGAGTGAGCAGAGCCAGGCCGCTCAAGGCCCATCTCTGGCAAGATGTGACTGGGGTTGGGGAGCAGCAGGGAGATGTCCCAGAAGATGTGCTCTGTGGAACAGCATGCCTCTCAGCCAAGGATGCTCCTGTGCTCGTGGCTCTCCAAAGGCTTGTAAAGACCTGGTGTTTCAGAAGGCCTTTGAGATGGAGAATGACTTTGGCACTAAATCTTAGATGGTTGCTGTCAAATGCATTAATCTTTACAACAGTAATATTTTCTTCACTGTTGTTTATGCTGTGTTGGTATTGTGATGTTGCCTGTGTGCTATACTTAAAGTCTTTTTAGACTGAAGGAATATAGATTTTTTTTTAGCATTTTTGGAAAACAGTTTAGACTTTAACCCCTGAAATTTGTATTTCCCAAATGAAGGGATTACAAATTCTTGTTTGCTTCCTCCCAGCAAGCTTTGGGAAGCCCTGACTGTAAGGCTACTCAGGCGGACTTTGGGGCCAGTCTAATGCACCTACGTTTCAGGCTAGCACAAAGCTTCAGACAATTGTGGGTGCCTGAACGATCTCCAGGAGAGAGTTGTGTTTCCCAGAATTCAGGGGAGAGCTTGTTGCGTTCGTGCTGGAAGACCCTCACCACACTTCTCTAGCCGGCCCTCACCTGGGCTTCTCTGCTCATATTGGCTCAGAGGCTTTCTTCTTGAGGAGCCCCCACCCCACTGAGGGCCGTGGTTTCCCGGGCTGGGGGACACTGTGATGAAGTTAGAAGCCAATAGTGATGGGCATTTCGGGCTTGGTAGGTGGGCTTCCTGGGGTGAAGTAATGAACTGAGCATCTTGAAGCTTCCCACAAATCCTGGTGGGAAGTTAACCCTGGCAAGGAGCAGAGATTTACATAGTAAGCAGCAAAAATCGTTAACTGTGCTGCTAGTGTCCTGCTTAATTAAGACGTACAGCCTTCGTGTGCGGTGGGGAAGGGGGGGAGACAGTCTATATTTATGGTCGGTGCAGAGGCATCTGTCAGGGAGAAAACACAGAGCTTGTTAGTGTGCAGGAGAAGCCGGTTGCGCTGGATTTCAGCAAGCCCCGATTGCAGTCATTTCCCCCCAAGCTGTAATGGCGACAAACAGAGTGGATGCAAAGACAATAACAAATGTTATTTTTAACCTGTTTTATACTCTTGCTTCCTTCATTCTTCAGGACACAACAATTCTGGAACATCTTTCATACATTCCTTTTCCCAGGCCCTAATGCTTTGGAGCTACAAGGAATTCCTGCTTATTTTATGTCTGAGAAAACGTGTTCCAAGGCTGCTGTAGCTTATTTTTAAATCTACAGATGGCTTTCGCTTCTTCTGCCCTCAGCTTTTGCTGCAGCTTTCCACCTCAGTAAACTGCTTTATAATTTAGCCAGAGGCTTAGAGCAACTGTGCTGTCATATTTGGTTGCCCACTCTCATCTCCTTTGCATGTTCTCATTCCTTCTTTGATAATGAGCAGCTCGAGTGCACATCTCTGCTAGCCTGCTCACTTCGTAATTCTTGTCCTGTCGGTAAAAATAATGGTGGAAATTCAGGGCTGGCTTGCCACGTGTTGAATGTCTTCTGTGGAACCATGGATGAGGGCAGCTGAGGTGGGGGCATATCTGAAGATCAGGGAGATTAGAACCACGGGTGGAAAGGAACTGGTGGATGTGATCTCAGCACCACAAACTGTAATCTTTGAGAACTCCTGGAGCACAGGGAAGTGTCAGAAGATTGGAGAAGAACTAACAGTGTTCCAGTATTTAAAAAAGGGAAAACAGTGGACCCAGGAAACTACGGACCAAACAGCTTGACACCAATACCTGGGAAAATCCTAGAAAAGATAATCAGGCAGTTGGGACTGCAAGCGCTTAGGAAGGAACAAGGTTATTTCTAGAAGCCAGCGTGGGTTTGTTAAAAATTGGTTGTGCCAAGCTGATCTTACTGCTGCTTTTTTTTTTCTTTACAGAGTGACTAGATTGGTAGACTAAGGGAATGCTGTGGATGTAGTGTACATAGACCTCGTAAGGCATTGGATAAAGTTGACCATAGACTCTGTCTCCATAAAGTGGAACAACGTGGGATGGACGATCCCACTACCAGATGGATTTGCAGTTAGTTGAATACGTGGTCCTTGATGGATCTGTGTCTACATGAATATCCCATATGCAGTGGGATACCTCAGGGTTCTGTCCTGGGCCCAATGCTCTTCAACAGTTTTATAAATGAGATAGACAAAGGGATAGAAGGGATGAGTAGCAAATTTGCTGGAGACATAAAGCTGGTGGGGTAAGGGGATTGCTAACACCTCAAAATTGGGGTTCAAAAGGATCTTGATAGACTTGAACATTGGGTCTTTTCCAATAGATCCAGTTTCCTTAGCACTAGTACTTGGGAGAAGGATCTGGGAGTCCTGGTAGACCACAGACTAACCTGAGCCAGCAGTGTGCTGCGGCTGCCAAAAGAGTCAATACAATCTTGGGCTGCATCAGCAGAGGTATAAGGTTGAGATCATGGGAAGTGACAGTTCCACTCTACTGTATTGGTCAGACCAAACCTGGAATACTGGGACCAGTTTTGGTTACTATGATACAAGAAGGTTACTGAGGACCTGGAAAGAGTGCAGAGAAGAGCAACAAAGATACTGAAGGTCATGGGGCCAAATCCTAATGAAGCACTGTTAAAGGAACTGGGTATCTCTTCTTGGAAATGCTTTAGGAAGAGAAGGCTGAGGGGAGACATGATAGCAGTTTTCCAACACTTGGAGGGCTGCCACAGGAAAGAGGGTGTAGATCAGACCTGCCCAACACGCGGCCTGCCAAGCAGCCTTGTACGAGCCACCAGCATTGTTTGAAAAGGAATAAATTTGCTGTCGCCCTGAAACTCACGCTGCTGAGCACCTCCAAGCCTCACTGCCATCAGGAGCTCCAGCACAGCTGCCGAACAGCTGATCAGCACACCAGGTATTCGTTTGCAGCTCCCAATTATTTTTAATTTATCAGTGTTGCCCTTTCTCCTCTATGAGTTGTGCAGGACTGGTATAGATTTTTCCTCTGTAGTGACAAGAACCAATGGGTGGCAGCTTTACAGAGATTCAAACTTAAAAGAAGGAGGAACTTCCGGCTATGGGAGCTACTAAGCAGAGGACCTGCCTACCTCCTGCAGTCATGAGGGCTCCATCGCAGGAGGGTTTCAAGCCAAGTTGGACAGCCCTTTGTCTGGGATGGTCTGAGGATTGAGGTTGGAGCAGAAAACCCCCAGGGTACTTTGCAGCTCCGTGATTCTCTCAGGAACATACCCAAATTCCAAGGCTTCCCTGAAGTGGGGGCTCGATGATGGTCAACCAACTCTTAGCTAATGGCCCCTTTCCTGGAAGCCGGTGGCTGTGCTGGGGTTGCCCCTCTTTTCTCATGGATGCCTTTCTTCTCAGTCCGCTTTGGGTAGCCATGGAGTTGCAACCATGACCATCTTTCCCCCATGCCTTCTCAGGATTCTTGGGAGGTGGGGCTGCTGCAAAGGGGGGGAGTTCTTGTGACAGCTGTATCTTTCCCCAGGATAATAAATTGGAGTTGCCCGTGTTTTTGAGAAATAACTGCACCGTGTGTGCGGTGCTGCTGCTTTCCCCCTTGCTTGAAAGGACCTTTCTTTTGTGTTTCTTTCATTTATAATTGTCCTCCTCTCCACTAGGGTGATTCAGTGCGTGTGTCCTGAGCAGGAAATTGGGAAATTGCCATGGAGCTCATCAATCCTTGCATTGCACAGTTCCTCCATGGAGAATGCAGACTGGGGGATCCCCTTCTAAGGAGTGTCTCAGTTGCTGAGACCTGAAGGAAATTCTTAATTAGCACAATGAGCTGGGCTTCTGCTAGCATCGGAGTCTCTTCTGGTGCTGGAAGGCCAGAAGTGACGATACATTCAGCATCTCATCACCTAGACAGAGAAGCCATCTGTAGGTGCGCCGCTGCAAGAGATGGCTGTTGAATTGGAAGCTCTTCTCAGCTTTATGTTCCAAAGGCACCTTCCTTTGTAGCATTTGGTGATGACCCCCAAGCCTGGCATTCCTTCTAGTACCTCGATGTTATTCTTATGGCTTTGGCCAGTATCTCACACGGGCTGTTGTTCCTGCTCTTTCTTGTTCCTTCTTGCATAGCCAGCAGATTGAGGACAGCTTTCAGCCTGGCACTGCCACAGTGTCCTGCTCGGGTGGCAGCTCAGTGGTGACCTTGTAGGCCAGTTGTCCTTATCTTATTCTGAAGTGGGAATGTTATTTGCCCCCCCGCTTTTCCCACAGACCTGCTAGGTTACAGAACGTACCGGATGCTTTGTTGTTCTTCATTTCCCAGGTAGAAGAGGATGTGCTTTGGTCTTTAAAAGCTGGGAATGGGCATGAACTCTTCTGTTATTCTCAGATTTGGGGGGTGGGGTTGCTTGGGCTTTTGAAAAAAAATCTCTCTCTCTCCCTCCCTCTCTCTGCACCGGTACCTGTTCCCTTAAAGATTCTCCAACATAGGCACAGTATTTGTGCAAATTTAGTTCTTTCCAAATGCTGGATTTTTGGAGGTGGAAAACTTCAGGGGGAGATGGAGACACTATCTTTTTCTGGGTTCCATCTCAGGGGGCTTTGTGCTGCATTGCAAGATCCAGGTATTGGGAGAGTTCAAACAGATTCTTGGGGGTGGAGCAGGAGTGAAGATGCCTGAGGCTGATGAAACTGAATTGACAAGCCAAAAAGCCTTGCTTAATAATCTGGGTATAATGAGGGTAGGGAGGGGGGAGACCACCATGCCCAGTCCAGTCTGTTCCCTGTTTTATGCTTTGAGATGCAAACTTCTGCACATCTTGATCAGATTTTTGTTCATTAGCATGAAATTTGATTAGTTCCACATTTTAGTGGAAACAAAAAACTGACTGCAAGAAGGGGTGTCTTGAAAAGGATGGGTGACTGGGGTGACTTGAAAACAGCAGGCTCAGCCATGCATGGGTCATTAAAGGGGGTGGGGGGGTCCACCTTAGGAGTTTATTTATTTATTTATTTATTAAACTTGTCCCCACCCATCTCCCCCCAATGGGGGACTCTGGGTGGCTTACAACATATTAAAGCAATAAAGAAATATACAGTTAAAATTTATAAGAGGACACATTTACAAAGAATAAAAGGAAAAGGAAAAATCCAAGAGGCCGATGGAAGCAACACCAGGCCTCTAGGGGGCTAGCCAGCCCCACATCTGATGACCTCCCTCCCCACCCCAGGCCAGATGGCAGAGCCAGGTCTTCAAATCCCTCCGAAAGGCTGGGAGTGAGGGGGCCTGTCTCACCTCCAGGGACAAGATGTTCCAAAGGGCGGGGGCTGCAGCAGAGAAGGCCTGCCTTCTGGACCCCGCTAGTCGGAGTTCTTTAGCCGAGGGGGTCCGGAGCATGCCCTCTCTGTGTGATCGGGTGGAACGGGTTGAAATCATGGGGGAGAGGCAGCCCCTCAGGTAGCCTGGTCCCATGCCATGTAGGGCCTTAAAGGTGACAACCAACACCTTGAATTGGACCCGGAAGCAAACTGGTACCCAATGCAGCTCACGGAGAAATGGTGTTATATGGGTCCTTCTTCGGACCCCAAAAATAGCTCACGTGGCTGCATTCTGGACCACCTGAAGCTTCCGGATACTCTTCAAGGGTAGCCCCATGTAGAGCGCATTGCAGTAGTCTATCTGGGAGATAACAAGGGCATGAGTGACCATTCGAAGGGCATCCCAATCCAGGAAAGGGCGTAACTGGTGCACAACCAGGAGCTGTGCAAAAGCCCTCCCGGCCACAGCTGCCACCTGCTCTTCAAGCAGGAGCTGTGAGTCTAGGAGGACCCCCCAGATTACACACTGGGTCTGTGGGGCAGTGCTACCCCATCCAGCACCAACGATGACAATGTCCCGGATACAGAGGAGCCATTAACCCACAGCCACTCCGTCTTACCAGGGTTCAGCTGGAGCCTGTTGTTCCCCATCCTGCAGGTGCTCTGAGAATACAGTTACATACTGTATCTCTCTGTTGTCTCTTAGGAGATTTGTGGATGGAGGTGGGAGCAGTCTGCCTTATTAGTGGGAGCATCCCCTCCCCCCAAAACTGGATTTCTTTCCCCAGCAAACATACAACCCAAACTCTAATCAAAAGATTTCAAACACTGCCAAGGGGACTCTGTTTGCTTTTCCTCTGTGCAAGCCCAAGAAGGTAGCCCTAATCCTAACCCTTTTGGAGAAATGTCAGCCTTCTAACCTGCATCTCCCTTGCTAAACCACTTTCTGGGAAATGGTTCCTTAGTGCATCGTAAAAAAGATTGAATTTTTGTCATGGGGAAACTTGGTGCATCATCTAAAAAGAGCAGAGGGTGATGGAAGAGCAGTAATGGTGCCCACCTCTCTTAGAATGGGCTTAAATTGCTGAGGTTGGTTGCAGGGAGACAAAATTCATAGGAAACTTTGTTTTGCTCCCCACCATCACATATCCTGACAATATATATTCAAGAATTTCCTTGTCTCTCTGCTCCCTGGTGTCCATCCTGGGCAAAATTTGAGCCATTGGCCTGCCTGGGACTTGGGGATGATTATCCAGAGAAGGTCTCAGCACAGCAGCAGCAGATGGCAGCTCCAGTCCAGCCATACTTGTTCCAGCAGGTATTTCCTGCTAATCATTTATATACCACCCTATTTTATCTGACTCCAGGCGGTTCACAATCAAATGAAGAGAATAGACAAGCATCCCTGCAGCTGGATCAGACCGGTATTGGCCTTTCTGGTCCAGCATGTTTCTGCCAGTAGCCATGAGGTCATGAGAGTCCAAACATGGAACTGCTCTGTGCTTCAGACTGGCTTAGAGAGTCATAATCCTACAGGTTCCATTCTCCTTGCTACTATTGATTATTTTAGCCTTTCGTTAATTTGTTAATCCGTTTAGATTTGGTGTCTACCAAATTTTGTACATTGTGGAAATAAATCTTCGTTTTTGTCTCTTTGGCATCTTCCAGTTTGCAGTTTCTTTGGAGGCTCCTTGATGGAAAATTGGTAGATCTCTCCCCTCCAAGGAGCAGGCCCCTCTTTCCAAAAGGCCTTGGTGTTCTTCTTCCTCAAGAATATAACAGGCTGAATGGGAAATAGTCATGCTAAGGGTTGCCCTCTTCTCCTTGGCTCCATTGTGCGCCCCCAAGCTCATGAAAGAGGGGGGTTCTCTGTCCCACAAAGGCCGGAGAGCTTTCCTACTTTCCTTTTGTGCTTCTTGCGTTTGCCTCCTGTTGGCAGAGGCTTCAGCCAGGGTGGAATTGTCAGGGAAGCCTACCCAAATTTGCTGTGACTGCATGGCATGCTGGGCATCTCCTAGAAAGCCTCAGGTCAAGGGTTAGAGTTGCCAAGGGAATGTGAACCCCTCAGACTGAGTGGTGGCGGCCGTTTGCATCCCTTCTGCGACCGAGGAGTTATCTGGCCTCTTTGCAATGTATCTGAATGTGGCAACTCAGACAGTCACTGATCTATTATGCCATGGGGGTAGGCTTCACTCTGTTGGGTGCATGAAATGTTATTCTAGTTACAGATAAATTACACACAGTACTGCAGAGGGAAGAGAGGAGGAAGCAGTGAGAACTGATGACATAAAATGTAAGCAACAGTGCTTATGTATTAAATGTATGCCAAATAATTGCAGTGTGGGTTCATAAACGCTGCATTTTACCAAAACCCTGTCTTGCCTGCTCTGACCTCTGGATTGCCTTGCTTGTTGGTGGGCCAGGTATGATACCCTACAATGAGCCCAGACTCTGTTAACCCCTTCCATCCCCTCCCCTCCCCTCCTCCTCCCTTTTCTCCCTCCTTCCCAGGAAATCCATTTAAATGCAATTCCATTCTTCAGCCCTCTCCTTCATGCATGTCTAATGAATGTCAGAGAAAATGCTATTACAATGCAGCCAAGTAGGATCCAATCTTGTAGAGTGTCTACAAGTCATTTGGCGAAAACCCTGGGAGCGCTCCCAGTTTTATTACGATGTAATTAGAAATAAAATCTCATTGCAATAGTTGAATGAGGAATGGGTGTTAATCCTTTATCAGGGGAAGATAGAGCTGTACTTAGAGAAGAGATTAAGGGCAGGAGGTCCCTTCCCTCTGCCAGCTTAGGCAAGCTTGGTGGCTGAGGAGAGGTGAAACCCCCAGGGGTGGTGGGGAAAAGGCTTTTATGAATGGGAACCTCCTTTCTTCACATTTGTCATTCAGCATTTGGTGGTGGCTTGGATTGAAAAGGTAAAACTCTCACCATGGCTTGATTAGGCTGAAATAGTTCAGTGTGTTGTTGGAACCAGTCCTTGTCTTAGCATGGTGGTAACCAGGCCATCAGAGAAACCATGGTAAGACTGGTTTGCTTGGGTTTTTGAAAATAACTCTCATATGGTGGTTTCTTAAGTCTATATGGAAAGAGTGACCAGTAGTCCAGCAGTAGCCCTGGCTACTGATTTCAGCTGGGGAGAAGGCCCATCCCTGGAGATACAACAGGATGTGCACCCTTGCTGAGTGGGAGAACCAAGCCCATTCACCAGGGCAATGACCCCTACATGGCCCTTTGGGACACAGCCTACACACCGAGCAGTTGGTGGTCAAAGGTCCTCCTTCTCCACCCTCTCCAGATGCAAAAGGTTGGCCCAGACCCAGCTGGTCTAAGGGTTTCTCTGGGTCTGGCTGCTGAGCTCAGCCAGCCGTTCCCTTAAAGGCACTTCTGGCTGCTGATGTTCCTTTCTTATTGGGGAGGATCTGCCCCCCCGCCCCATGTTTCCCAGAGCAGGGAATCCCTTAGCATGTTCTTTGTTAGTGCAGCCTCCTTCCCTCAAGGCCTCTTCCTTGCTTGCAGAATATGAGAGCCTGATGCTTCTGAAAAGCTACTCCATCAATTAAATGTGCATACAAATTGGGCAGGGGAGAGCAGCCATTTGCAAAGCAGTGGTTGCTTGTTGCCATAGCAACTGCATCCCCCCCCAAATTCCAAGGCAGACAGGCTCCAGGCTGTTGGTTTGCAGGCAGCTGGGAGAGTCTGGATTCTTTGTCCCCCCTTTCCCCTGTATTCTGGACTGATGACTCTGAACTACAACCCGTGGCTTGCCTCTGCCTTCTGCCTGGACTCATGGGGAGGCTTGTACTAAGGATGATGGGTGTGTGGTCCTCCTGGGAAGAGAAGGACCATGGCAGAGTATTTCTCTCAAGTGTTGGGGGTGCCCTGGGGAAGAAGCGCGACTTCTAGCAATGCTCTGCAAGCTGAATCTGCTGGGTAGCTGAAGCCCATCCCTGCAGGCTGCAGAGTGACTTGTCTCCCATCTGTCTCAGTCTGTCAGTGGTTACAGATTTCTAGCTAACTGCACTTCATAGCATTCCTTGACAGTGGTTCTCTGTCAGGGTCTCTTGGTGGACAGCCCCCATGCATCCTTGGTCGTACCACAAACACAGAAGCTGCATGCTTGTGAGAGGAAAGGAGGCCTCGTCGCTGGCATCTTTCTCATCTTCAAAGTGTGTCCATGGGACCCGTGCAGGTGCACATCCTGTGTGGGTGAGATTGTAGACAGGCGTAAACTGCCCTCTCTTCCTCTGACAGAATAATGGTTTTAGTCCCAAAGCTGTCTTAAGACACCTCAGTATCCATAGACTAGAAATAACTGTTAAGGGGGCTTAACCAGACTTCCAGCCTGCCAAGAGGAGAACTTGGCCTCGGCCAGAGCTCCCCTTTCAGGCATTCTGCTGCTCTTTGTGTTGCTGCTGCTTCCCCTCTGTGCTGACTCTTTTGGTGTTCCAGGACCCAAGACATTGCTTCCTTTTCTCTGCTTGTTTCTTCCAGAAAATAGGTTTTTCATTACTTTCTATGGTGGGTTGTACATATCAGACGTCCAGAAGGAAGACGCCCTGTCCACCTACAGATGCATTACAAAACACAAGTATAGCGGTGAGACGCGGCAGAGCAATGGTGCCCGCTTGTCTGTCTCAGGTAGGTCTTGCTGGGTCCCCAGGGAGGGAACAGGGAGTTTGGTTAAGCTTTGGCTTGCTTTGATGACTGGCACGCTGGCTCCCAGAAGGGAGGAGCAGGTGTGACCGTCTGGACCGAAAGGATACTGCCCCGGGCAAAGGCAAGAGGTCGTTCTTGAGCATTGTCCTCAGTTGGAGACAGGCAAGGATGTGAGGAGTGTTCATGACTTCTGCCTTTGCCCCTTTGGGGCCCTGCAGAGTGAGGAAACCTCCAGAACAAGAAGGCATGCCCACAGCAGTAAGATGCTTTTTCTGAAGAACTATCAATATGAAAAGCAGCCTGAGAGCCCACAGTTCTCAGGGCGAAGGAGTTGCCACCAATGGATTCTTGCACTGGAGAGGGGTTTGGACCAGGTGATCTCTAAGATCTCTTTAATCTTTCCATTCTAGAATTCTGCTTAGTTTCAAGGCCACCAAACACTGCTCAAGCAGTTCTTCAGTTTGTGGGAAAAACAGGAAGGAAACACTCTGGATTTGAACCACTGGGAGTGAGCAACCAAGTGTTCGGCTTGTTTGCAGCAAAAATCATTTTCTAGTCTAGCTAAGCTGTGTTGTGAGACTTCTGTTTAATCCTACCCATAGAAACAAGTTAGGAGGCTTAAGTCCTGGTCAGGAGAGCCTGAACACCCGCCTGTTTTCTATACTGGACCAGCAGAGTTAGGGTTTAGCACCAAGTGATGGTTAACACCCAAAATGGAAAGGAGACCTACTTTCAGGCAACGAAGAAGAAACATTCCCATCAACAGGGTGATACTAAAATCCTTCCATGCTTCTTGAATGTTAAGAAACAGGGCTTTCTTCCTCTGCTGAGCCCGCCCATCTACTCAGCCTTCAGACGCTGCAAAAGTTTGGGGCATTGGAGGAAAAACTACCCCTTGCTAAGCCTGAGTCTTCTCCCCTCTTGTTCAATAGCAGCAGAAGCCTCAAGGATGTTGGGGAGAAAAGCCTTCCTAGTCTGACAGGGAGGTCCTGCTGAAGGGGGATCCTGGACCTTTGGCTCCCAAAGCAGGTTCTTAGCCAAGGAGCTCCAGTCTTCCCACCCTGGCCAGTGAGGGGGAGAGGCTTTCTCTCATCATGTCTGGGTGGGCCTAAAAGAAGCCATTCAGTAAATGCCTGCAGAAAGGCGGGTCTGTGGATGTGCTGGACTCTTGAAAGGTTGGCCCAAAGGGATTGGGACAAGAGGCTGTTCTCCCAACTCCTTTGCCCCCATGCTTAGCCTGGGTGTGGAGCAGAGCTGTATTGTTCTCCTCTCTTCACGTGTCTCGAATAACAAGCTTCTCATCTTCCACTGGCCCAGATTATTGAAGGCCCGACTCACAGCTTTGGTCACCTGTTTTGTTTTGGGGCAGTGGCAATGTGATCTGGCATTGGCGTTACTGTCAGTCCCTTGTTGTGGTCAGCACTGTCTGTTGGCCTCAGAGTTCTCTGCAGACGCTCCTTGCTGCAGGGAGGAAGGATCTATTTGATTGGCCCACCTCAGGTACCTGATAGATCCTGTTAGATTCCAGAAGGAACCTGGGCTTGTTCTTGAGACTCTGATGGTTCAACTAATACACCTTAGTCACTGCCTGGAAGATGGGGTGGCAATGACCTTGGATTGGATCACACCTCTGCTTGTGGATCCCAGAAACTTTCTGATTTTCAGAGGTGCTCCAGAGATGACTGGAGCGCCACTGGCAGAAAACAAAGAGTGAATCTGAGCATGGGTAAGACCCTTTATTAAGTATGACCTTGTGGAAATCAGAATGGCAAAACATGATTATTTCTCTGCTCTTACCACATCTGCAAATAGCCAGCTGGTGGCCTACAATTTGTCCAGTAGGCAGCAGGGCAGATAATTATGAGCATACCATGATACACCCATGTAACATCACTATTTTGTGAGCTGCACTGGCTCTTCATGACACAGGGCTGGGTTATTTGCAAGACCACCTACCTCCAATTATGTCTGCCTATTCCATGAGATTGGACAGACTGAGCATACTTTGGGTTCCCTTCATGAAATAATGCCGTCTAACGGCACCCAGGAGGTGTGGCTTCTCTGTTGTGGCACCTGCTGTTTAGAACAGCACACCTCCTGAGATGTTGATGGTCCCGACCCTGCTGGTCTTTCTTAAGTCTTCAAAAACTTTTCCTCTCAAGCCCTGGATTAGGACATTGAATGAGCCCATCTGGAAAATTGGTTTAGATATGTTGTGTTATTGGCATTCATTCATTCATTCATTCATTCATTCATTCATTCATTCATTCATTCATTCATTCATTCATTTGGCTGGCTGGCTGGCTGGCTGGCTGGCTGGCTGGCTGGCTGGCTGGCTGGCTGGCTGGCTTGTATGCCGCCCATCTCCCCCAACGGGTGACTCTGGGCGGCTCACAATAAAAAGAAAAAACACAGTCCTCTCCAAAGATGGCTAAAATCTATAAATAGTTAAAACATATTAAAAATGCCCTAAAAAACCTCCTCTGATTTTGGCCCTAAAAAAAAAAACAACCTGTAAGGTGCTGGGGGGGGACAACCCATCATCCCACCAGCCATCTCCACAGGTGCGGGCCCCCCTCTGGCCCCCAGGCCTTCTGGCAGAGCCAGGATTTGATACCTTTCCTGAAGGCCATGAGGGAGGGGGCACACCGGACCTCAGGAGGCAGGATGTTCCATAGGGCGGGCGCTACAGCAGAAAAGGCTCTCTGCCTCAACCCCACCAATCGAAATTCCCTGACTGGTGGGGTCTGCAACCTGCCCCTTCTGCTGGACCGAGTGGGACGGGCTGAAGTGACCAGGGCGAGGCAGTTCCTCAGATAACCTGGTCCTGTGCCATAAAGGGCTTTAAAGGTAATGACCAACACCTTGAATTGGACCCGGAAACAAACCGGTAGCCAATGCAGCTCACGCAACAGCAGTGTTATATGTGCCCTCCTAGGGGCATTAAGAACTGTCCGCGCCGCTGCATTCTGCACCAGCTGTAGCTTCCGGATACTCTTCAAGGGTAGCCCCATGTAGAGCGCATTACAGTAGTCCAACCCAGAGGTGACCAGGGCATGAGTGACCGTGTGGAGGTCCCCCTGATCCAGGAAGGGGCGTAACTGCTGCACCACACAAAGTCGTGCAAAGGCCCTCCTAGCATGTCCTTTACCTGCATGTTGTATATTGTGTTGCCTTTTTATGATTGTTGTTGACTTGTTTTATTTTTAATCCCTTGTTACTCACCTGGAGTTGAATTTTGTCATTTGGGTGCCCATACAAATAGTTTGTTTAAATAAATAAAAAGAAAATAAAATAAAATTTGGTATGTGGCATTATAGAGATGTGACCCAGAGGCCTCCATGTCATGTTTTTTACTGTCTTGTGAAAGCTGCCCTGCACATTTCTTTGGGTTCATGGGAGCAGAGTTATCCCATACTGGCATCACCCTCATCTGGAGCAGTTCCTGAACATTTGTCCAAATGGGCAAGGGCCAGTGAGAAGACCCAAAAGATTCTTCTTGTGTTCTGCTTGGCGCGGGCTTTAAAGGATGCACTTCAGTTGCAGAGACTTTGAAGCTAATTCAGGAGGAGAGGCTAAATACTTAAAAGGGTTTGAGAGTACCTGGCAATGAATGCACTCTGTTCATAGAATTTGGACTTGGGGGTCCTTGGGCCTGATTATACCACATGAATTCCATTCGTTTCTCTGCTCTCAGACCCTGCAGAATCCATCCCAACCATTCTAGACAGCTTCCAGTCCCAGGAAGCAAAGGCAGGGCAACTCGTGGAACTGCCGTGCATTGCCTCTGGGTATCCGAATCCTGCAATCCGATGGATAAAGGATGGAAGGCCACTGCCTGCTGACAGTCGATGGACCAAGCGCATCACAGGCCTGACGATCAGTGATTTGCGTGTGGAGGATAGTGGGACATACATCTGTGAAATCACAAACACTTTTGGGTCTGCTGAGGTCACTGGGACCCTGGCAGTAATTGGTGAGTGGTTGAAGACTTAATTCCCAGATGCTGTGTACCAAAACAGTTTTACCAGGAGGGGGAAGGGGGGAGAGAGGACAGGAAGAGAGAGCATGGATGTGCTCCAGGATCTTCTGCATTTTTACAGAGAATCCACATCTGAGGGACTTGGCTTCTTGGGAGACCAGTAAGCTGGCCATGTTTATGAGTGAAATGTAACTATTCAGGGTGCAAAACCAAAATTATTATGAAGAGCTCCAGAAGGATTTCTTTGTGATTGCCCAATCAGATAACAAACATGTTTCCATTGAAGTAAGTGGACTTACTTAAGTAATACTGCCCACTGGGGCAAAGCCCCTCAACTTCACAGATATAGTATGCTGTTGGGTTACAAGCTGTCTGCAACTAACCAGGAAAAAGATCATGGGGTCATAGCAGACAGGTCAATGAAGACGGTGACTTGGTGTGTGGCAGCTGTGAAAAAAATGAGTTCCATGCTTGGGATAATTAAGAAATGGTTTGAACATAAAGGTGCCAGCGTTGTATTAACCTTCTTCAAATGAATGGTATGTCCACATTTGGAGTACTTTGCCCAGTTCTGGTCATCACATTTGACAAAAGATATGATTAAGATGTAGTAAATCATGCCAGACATGGAAAAAATAGGCAGAAGTTTTTCTTCCCCTCCAAAAAGTAGGACCAGTGGTCACCCAGTGAAGCTGACTAGAAGGAGATTTAGAAGAGTGCATCTTCATATCATTCCCACAAGACATGGTGATGACAACTTACTTGGATGGCTTAAAAAAGGATTAGAGAAATTCATGGTTTATCAAGTCTATTGGTTTTGAAGACTCAGTGTTGTCTCTGAGTTGCGGTCAGCTTGCCTCCAGATACCAATTGCAGAGAAACAATGGTGGGAGAGGAGAGGGTCTCCCCCTCCTGCCTATGAGTCTCCAGAGACATGTGGCTGGATTGGGATGGGAGCTCATCCTGATCCAGCAAAGCTGGTTGTAGGCCATATTGCTTTCTGGGATTCAGACAGGGAATGGAGGGAAGCCTTCAAACACCTGTCCTGTCAGTTGGAATTCACAAAGGAATTGCTGTGGATCGGGGTGATGATCTTGCTTTGGGACTCTGGAAAACTTGAGGTCATAGCACTTTGTTACATTTTTCTCTGACCCAGCCAGGAAACTAGATGTCTTGTTCCTGGTGGTCCCAGCTCTTGGTTTCTACCCTGTTTTAGCATCCCTGCAGGAAGGCTGTGGATAATGACATGGGGAAGAGGGTTGGGTTGCTGGTAGCCAGACAAGAATGGCTCGTATTTGGGTATTCACCTCTTTGAAAGTGGCCTTGCTTTCTCTCTGTCTCACTGTCTTTCACAGAGCCACTGCGGGTCTCCCTCACACCAAAGAAGCTAAAGACTGGTATTGGAAGTACAGTTATCCTCTCATGTGCGCTTTCTGGCTCACCAGAATACTCCATCCGTTGGTTCCGTAACACGGAGCTGGTGGTTCCAGATGACTTTGTCTCCATCCGGGGAATCCACAATGAGACACTGCTCATCATGGCTGCCCAAAAGAGCCATTCAGGGGCCTATCAGTGCTTTGCCACCAGGAAGGTCCAGACAGCTCAGGACTTTGCTGTTATTGTGTTGGAGGGTGAGCACCCAACCTTGGAGGGGGAGCTTCTAGGCAACATAGTGGCTCTCTGCCTATTTGTGGGTTCTTTGCAAAGAAGGATAGATCCTGAATCAGACCTTTGATCTATCGAGCTCAGGGCTTCCTCTTCTGCTGAAGTGGCTCTCCATGGTGTTCCCCAGCCCTGCCTTTTGGTCTCCTAAGAGAGATGCTGTGAAGGTATCTGGGTGGCTTGGCTGCTGTCTTGTAACTCTTCTTTCTCTGCTGAGCAGAGACTCCTGGCATTCTCCATGGCTGGCTGGAAAGTCTGGGAAAGTCCTGTCTCTCTCTACTATCAAAATATAAACATTTGGCCTGGGAAACAGTTCAGAGGTGGAACAAGAAAGGGCGCAGGGGTTGATAGAGACCTCCAAAAGGGGAAAAAAACAAAACAACTTCTAACATTCTTGTGACTCTAGTAAGCTTTTTAAGTCATTGAGCTCCAGAGAAGGGTCTTCAAAAGCAGCAGGTGAATGGTGCAGGGAAGACAGTGCTGATGGTCTGCAAGGGCAATGTCTTTCCACCTCCTTGTGAAGCCTGCTAAAGTTCATATCAAATAGTTTGGTGGTGATAAGTGAAAGAGAGAGAGACAGACCCTGGATTATGCAAGGGTTGAAAAGAACTGATACAGCCACATTTTCCCCCCTTCTAGTAATGCAACAATGCAATTGGGTTGTGCAGTAAAGCTGAATGATGGAGCATTTATAATGGACAAAGACCTACCTTCTTCATGCAACACTTAAATTTATGGAAGTGGTTACCACTGAATGTTTTGATAATGAGTGATTAGAACTGGAAGAGAAATGTTGGGATAATGTTTTGCAATCTCCGGGGAGAGGGCCATTGCATAGCAACAAGAGAGAAGGGAAATATATTGCCCTGAGGTCCCACTTTTGAGTTTCCAGGAAACTCTCATTCACTACAGGGGTGGAAGGAGAATAGTGGACTGGAAGCTGTTGAACAGAATGACCATTTGGCCAGCTAGGCTACTATATTTTCACAATGGATGGTATCCCTAAAAAATTCTGGGATTTTGAGAAATTGAGTCAGGGAGAGTAGAAATTCCCAGGACAGGAAAATAATTATTCTGTAAAATGTTGAGGGCCCTACAAAGGTTGTGCCTACTATTTCCAGACCTTTGGACATGTTCTGAGATTTAGGGCTTGAAATTTGGTGTTTCAAAGTTTTTCAACACTCCTATCATTAACGAGGTTTGTTTGGATGGAAAAAGCAATTATGTTGATCCACACCTCTGCATGCTCCCTGCTGTGGTCTCTCTCCTAGATGGGACCCCCCGGATTGTCTCCTCCTTCAGTGAGAAGGTGGTGAACCCTGGTGAGCAGTTCTCCCTGATGTGTGCGGCCAAAGGGGCCCCACCACCCACCATCACCTGGTCCCTAGATGATGAGCCCATCCAGAGAGATGGCAGCCACCGCACCAACCAGTACACCATGTCGGACGGTACCACTGTGAGCCATATGAATGTGACAGGCCCACACATCAAGGATGGAGGCGTCTACCGATGTACTGCACGGAACTCAGTGGGCAGCGCCGAATACCAAGCGCGAATAAACGTAAGAGGTGCCTGTCTACTTTTCAATATCAGCCTAGGCTCTTCTTGCGTTGGTTTTGTCTCTGGTTGGTTGTACTGTTTGTTCTGTCCCGTTCCCTTCCTTTGTGTGTTACTTGGCCATAGGATGCCCTTTGGCAGAGCAGGTGGTGCTGGGGGAGAATGTAGATCTCGTGGAGCAGCTGCAAGAGTCCAAGCAAAGTGTAGGTAGAATGTTGCTACCTTGGGACCTGGGTGGGAGGCTGAGAGTGCAAAAGAGACAGTGTGATGGAAGTGAACTTCCTTTTGATGACATGGCAAAGTGCCATCCTGGGCACTGCCCCTTGGCAAAACTGGTAATGTTAAGTTAAATTGTATTCCTTCTCTTTTTATTTAAGTTTAAAAATAGTTGAACTTGCTTTGACTATCCTGAAACAAGCATGTATACCAGCTGAGAGAAAGCTATAAAAATATGGGTGTGGGAGCAAAATAATTTTGTCAGAAATGGTTTCAATAGAGTAAATGTTGGTTCTTTGTAAGGGGTGCGTCCATGATTCCCAAAGGTTCTCTTCTTCCTGAAACCGTCACAGGCTGGAGACCAGTTGTGGCCATAGAAGAAGGCAGATGTCTTATTCAGAACAGCCTAGGAGGAAACTGGAGCTGATCACTGTGTGCTGGGGAGGGCTCTTTCCTATGTTCCTGCAGCATAGTTCTGTGCCCTGCGCATTTCTTTCAGACATCTGCCATGCCTCCTCCATGCTCCTTTGTGGGGTAGCCAGGAAACCTGTGGGGTGGGAGAGGTCAGCCTTTCTGCTCTTCCTCAGCAGAATGGCCAGCAAGTGTTCATCCTCTGGCTTCAGGCCTATGGGATGTGCCCCGCCCCACCCTTCATAAAATGGCCCACCAGGAAGAGGGAGTTGTTGCTGGCTATCTCAGCAGCTGGCCTCCTGCATGGACAAGAGAGCTGCAGAGGCAGGCTGTTCTGTTCCTCAGCAAGCTGAGCTGGGGGACTTTCTGGCCCAGAAAGTGAAATGTGCTTGGAGTGTTTGAAGTCACTTGGAGAAGGTCAGCCTGACAGAAATATTGCTTTGGGGGGGGGGGTCCCTCTCCCTCTCCCATGTTCCTCCTTCTTGGGAGCAGACCTTTTCCACGCAAAGCCACTCTTTCCTTTGAATTGCCCTAGCCTGCCCTTTTCTCCTCCCCTGCTTCAGGCCCCCCCAGCATCCGTGCCATGAAGAATATCACAGCTGTGGCAGGCCGGGACACCTTCATCAACTGCAGAGTGATTGGCTACCCTTATTACTCGATCAAGTGGTATAAGGACTCGCTACTCCTGCCGGACAACCACCGGCAAGTGGTCTTTGAGAACGGCACTCTCAAGCTGATGGATGTCCAGAAGGGGATGGATGAAGGAGAATACCTCTGCAGCGTCCTCATTCAGCCTCAGCTCTCTATCAGCCAGAGTGTCCATGTCACTGTGAAAGGTGGGTGGCTGCAGCCAGGAGCCCTCCCTGGAACTGCCCGTGCCTCTCCTTCCAGTGCAGGCCTGCTATCCAGCCAGGCTGCTTCTCTGGTGGACTCCGTGGCTGGCCAGCAGATGGAGCAGAACTGGACATGTGCCGCCATAATGCTGTTCAGCCTGGCAGCCTTGCACCAGTGTGTCAGGCAGGTGACTGGAGTTCCAAAACATGGCGTCCTGGTGTGTTTGTAGGCTGGGCCAAGGGCTTCCCTTGATAACTAGCCAGCCAGGGAAGGGGATAGAGAGCTGGGTGTGCTTTGCTTTCATTCCTTGGAAGAGGGGAATTGTCTCAATCAGGCAGCAACTGGTTCCTGAGCAGGTAAGGGCAGAGCCAGGCAAGCAGCAGGAATGGGGTTGGCAGGACTCATGTGCTCAAAGGTGGTTTCCCGCTACAGTGATGGGTGGGTGTGTTCGTGTGTCTCACCCCTACCTCCTCCTTAGTCCCAGGTGGCCTCATCCAGCATTTTCAGTAGTGCTATGCCACCTTCCCCCCCACCTCTTTGCCCATGGGAGTAGGGAGAAGTCCCATCCTGTGTGAGGAACCTGCAACTCGACTTGGCCAGTTCTCAGCTGTGCATCACTACTCTTCTCTGTTGGGGAAAAAAGTTGTTTCACATGAACCAGGCTGAAATGACTCGATGACACTCCTGCTTGGGACCTTCACTGAGTTGCCCTGAAAGGGATCTTAGGCAATGCCATACTGGCAAAGCAGATAAGCTCAGCCTTGGTTTCTTGTGGGCTCACAGTCTTGCCTTGTGTTTTTTTCCCATCACCCTTTACTGCTTCATTCAGAAACATTGCTTGCCCTTGCGTGAAACCGAGTTCCTGAGCTGATCATAGTTCCCTTCCCTCCTTCACCTCCTGGCCCAAAGGATCTGTTTCCACCAACGAGCGCTGGAGCAGAGTGTGCCGTGTAAGCATGGCACTTTGAAACAGCTGACCTTTGCTCAAAGCACCTTTGGGGATGGTTTTCTCTGTTTGTAGCTCTGTAAGGATCATCCTCTCACCCTACAAAGCACGCGGAACATTGTAAGCATTCTCCAATTCATCAATTATTCAGGTCTGTTTGGGGAGCCATCAGCCCTAATGAATTGAAGCAGAGGCGTGTCTCGCCTTCCCGTCCCAGTGGCTCGCTCCTCTTTTGCTCAAGGCTGCCTGGCCCTCGCCAGACCGCCTTTTGTGGGCAAGGAGCTCCTGAAAGGGGCCAGATAGGTATGATTCTGCTTCTCTCTGGGTGAGTCTTTCCTGAAGCTGTGTGAGCGCTCGTGACTTGGAGACGGTTGCTGCAGCTCTGGAGAAGATGTGGCAGCTCTCTGGCTTCCCTGGGGTTGAGTGCAGTGTGGGGAAGTGCCCCCCCGCCCCGGTCCTTGCATCCTATGGACTGGTTTGAAGGTGCTAGGAAAGCAATTCACAACTTGTTTTTAACCGTTTCCTCCTGCCCTGGCCTTTTCCTTGCAGAAGGGTTCCTCTGCATGTGCTTTTGGAGAACTAGGTTAGCCCAGCCTTCAGGTTGCCTTCCCCAGTTGCTAAAGGCAGGCATCTCTCTGTGCTCACTGATGGTCCTTTGTATCTGCTAGAAACAGATTCTATGCAAATCCCTTAGCAAATGGCTGCACGCTTGGATGCTGCAGGAAGCCCTGCACTCCCCGGCAGTCTTTCGGGAATGAGGCTGCCAAAGATGTGGGTCCCAACAGAAGGAGCAACGGTTAAGCTACCCTGCTGGCATTTTCTTCCCCAGAGGGCAGAGCAGGGAAAGGCCCTGGTTTTGGAACAAGCAGCTGCAGGTCTTTCTTTGTGCCTGTCTGCAGCCCAAGGAAATGAAACGCTAGCGGTGTGTGGCTGAGGCTCAGCGGCGCTGGTTTTCCATGGGAGATGGATTGGCCCCTACCGTGACTCTCTTCCAGAGGGCATTTGCATCTTAGTTGGTCATCATTTGGTTTAGTTAATTTAACTCTGGATCTTTGGTCACTTGCGCTCCTCTTACTTGTATACTTTCGCTTATTTTTTCCTGTGTATCTTTCTTGTACATCACTGAGGGACAGGAAGAGCTCAGATGTACTTGAGGGACGGGAGTTGCTCAGATGTACCTTGACAGAGGTACCCATGAGAAAGGGGGCAACAAGTGATGAAGCGTAGGTCATGGTGCAAACTCCACCTCTTTGAACTTGTGTGTGAAGTTGCAGTGCAAATACAAAAGGATGGAGCTAGTACTGTGGCATCACAACCCATTTCATCAATTTGGCACCATTGTGGTTAGGAATGCTGCTTCTACCAATAAACCCCAACGATCAGAGCATACCTTCCTCCTGGCTAGATGGAAGAGCCAGGTCTTAACTGCTCTTCTGAAACCCAGGAGAGAAGAGGTAGGCCAGATGTCCATAGGGAGAGGGAGATTCAAAGCTCAAGGGGAGCGATCAATAATTCCCATTTCCTAGGTCTCATCAGATGGGACCTGGAGGAACCCTGTCTGATCTGATTGGACAGACAGATAAATATGAGAGAAGGTGCTCCCACACATAATCCAGTCCAGAGCCATGTAACACCTCAAAAATGACAATCAGCTCCTTGAATCACACCTAGAAGCCAACTGGCAGCCAAGACGCCTCCTGAAGCAGTCAAATATAATGGGAAACACCTATCTCTGCCCAGGCTACCCATTTTGTACAAGTTGTAACTTCTGAATGCTTTCAAGGGCAGCCCCATGCAGAGCACAATACAATCATCCAACAGGAGGCAACTAGAGTGACTGAGCAAAGCTTCCTGATTCAGGAAGAGACACAATTAGCACATAAGATGTAACTGCAAAAGTCCTCCTGACCACAGCTGCCCCTGCTCCTCGAGCAGGAGCTGAGTCCAGAAGGACCCCCCAGTTGTGGATTGCCTCTGAGCAGGGGTTCAAAGCCACTCTGTCTTGGAGGGATTCAGTCTGACTCTGTTCTTCCCCTTCCAGAACCTGTACGCCCAGGATTATCATGCTTAAGTCTTTTGAATGAATGAATGAACCCATTTTGCCCACAAGTTCACAAAGCCATGTTGGTGGGCAAAAGCTTCACATTTTTTGTGGGCTCTGTGGCAAACTACATGGGGCCATATCACACTTGTGGGGCAGTTTTGGGAAAGTAGTTAGACTTCTGTTTGTGTTTTGACTGTGATGTGTCTGTCTTAGATCTTGCACTCCAATTGACTTGAATTTATCATCTCAATATGGTAGGAAACTATTTCCAGCAGTGACAGTTAAAGGGACCTTGTGGGGCTGCCATAGGTCTTGAAATGGGTTTGAGCCTTCATCCAATTCATCTTGAATCTTCCTCCAGGGTCACTCTAGCTATTTCTCCACCTTTTCATCATCCTGGGCTCCTTGGGAAGAGCAGGGGGCCTGCATGGCTCCCTTAAGGGAAAGGGCTCTTGGGACCAATTGTATCTCTGTCTATGAGATATCTCGGGGAGGACCAGACAGAATCAGCAGTTGAGGTGGCAGAATAATTCCTGAAAATGCCAGAAAACCATTTGGATCTAAGAGGTTGTCAGATCTTCCTAGCCACGATCAGGACTGGAGAAAACCAGCAAAGTAGCTCAGATTAATAAGATTTATTAGGAAAATGGTTGAACACAAGAATTCTACCAAGTAACCTTGCTTTCCAATGTGGCAACTCAAAGCCGTTGGATTCTAGTTTCTTTCTCCTGTGCTTATGGTATAATACATAATGGTTACTAGCCATTCTCAACATGAGAATCCTCCTTCTGGTGGTCACCCATCCCTGCAGTGGTTAAGTGTTCCTATAAGTCCTGTGTACCCTAAAAGGCAGTGACTTATTCACAGCAGAGAATTATCCGCTGTCCCTCCACATCTAGGTTGTGTTCTAGCTGTTTTACAAATCTGCTGCTCACCAAGCCTGAGTGTGCCAAGTCTTCCCATAAGGGTTGCAACTGTCTTGCAAAGTAGGCAATTCTTACTGTGAAGGGAGGCTGAGGCTGAGGCTGAAGGAGGACAGTCTGGCTCCTGAATTTGTGGCTTTCAACTGGTCCCTCAGAGCTACTTCCAAGCTCCTAGCCACTGTGAAGCATCTCACCCCATAGTCTGAGCAGGTCTCCCCTCGAGCCATGTGCTCATTCTTTGGGAGGGCTGAGCTGGGCGGCCTACCTCCTCTTACTAATTTCTTGCCCTCCAGGAGTTAGTGGTGTCCAACACGTTCCTCTCTTTGACAGTTCCTCCTCTTATCCAGCCCTTTGAATTTCCTCCGGCCTCCATTGGGCAGCTCCTGTACATTCCGTGTGTGGTCTCTTCTGGCGACATGCCAATCCGCATCACTTGGAGGAAGGACGGGCAGGTGATCGTTTCAGGCTCTGGCATCACCATTGAGAGCAAGGAGTTCATGAGCTCCTTGCAGATCTCCAGCGTCTCCCTGAAACACAATGGCAACTACACTTGCATTGCCAGCAATGCTGCTGCCACCATCAGCCGAGAGCGGCAGCTGATTGTGCGAGGTAAGCAGTCTGCTGAGGCTTTGGTTGCTTCAGTGGGAACCACTGGAGAAGACCCCCTGCTGGTTCCTAAGGGGGTCATGGTTGGCTTCCCAGGATCTGCCCAGGAAGGGGCTGGGTCACTTCTGCCGTTATTCCCAGACGGTGATCCAGATAGAAGAGGCAGCTGGCCCAAGGTTTGCATCAGCTGCCATACACTGTCAGGAAACCATGGGAGAAGTCGCTTGGTGAACTCAGTAAAGAGTTGGGATTTTAGGTGCCCCAGCTCTATGGAGCCCAGGAAGGAAATAGGACTTAGTACAACTCAATGGGTCAGAGGAGCGGAAGTGCACAGAAGGGCAGTTGTAATGATGTGCGGCCTGGAGACTGGGAAAGACTACAAGGGGCTTTAGAAAATGGCTGCGTGGTGGTGTTGCTGTCCTGGATGCTTCCAGTCAGCTGCTTTGGGAAACAGGATTTATTTTATAATTTATTTAATCCAATTTTGAGGTTGCCTGACGCCTCATCGACTCTGGGTGGCTTACATGTAATCAATCAATCAATCACTGCCAACCAGAAGAACAAAACTAAGCTAAACTAAAAGGGACTCCACAGCCACCCTATCCCAAGTTCTGGGGGTATACGGTAATCAGGTTTTTAATACTGAATTAATACCGTCCCACCCGATCACACAGAGAGGGCATGCTCTGGCCCCCCTCGGCAAAAGAGCTCCGACTAATGGGGTCCAGAAGGCGGGCCTTCTCTGCTGTGGCCCCCGCCCTTTGGAAGATCTTGCCCCCCCCAGAGGTGAGACCGGCCCCCTCCCTCCCGGCCTTTCGGAGGGACTTGAAGACCTGGCTCTGCCATCTGGTCTGGGGTGGGGAGGGAGGTCATCAGACATGGGGCTGGCTAGCCCCTAGAGGGCTGGTGTTGCTGCCTTGAACCATCGGCCGCCTGGATTTTTTTCCTTTTATTTCTGTAAACGTCTACTGTTATAGATTTTAATTGTATATCTATTTATTGTTTTAATATGTTGTGAGCCGCCCAGAGGCCCGCATTGGGGGGAGATGGGCGGGGACAAAATAAACAAACAAACATCCTAAGGATGGGAGCTGCACAAATCTCTGGGAGGATATCATTCCAGCGGGTAGGTGCTGCAACCAAGTAGGTTCACCCCCTGGGTCCTGCAAGATGACATTGCTTGATAGATGATACCTGGAGGTACCCACCCTGCTTGATTGCCCCAGATGGGCAGAAACAAGTGGAGATAAGTAGTCCCTCAGCCAGGTCCTGTGTCATGAAGGCTTTAACTAGCACCTTGAATTGCATCCAGAAGCCAACTGGCAACCAGTGCAGCTCATGGAGCAGTGGGGTCACATGAGCATAATGCACTGCTCCCATCATTGCTTGCACCCCTGGACCAACCGTAGCTTCTAGATGGTCTTCAAGAGCAGCCATATATAGTGTACATTATAGTAATCCAGTCGTGAGGTGACCAAGGGATGAGTGAGTCCCTGAAGAGCGTCCCAATCCAGGAAAGTCTGTAACCAGCACACCAGATGCACTTATGCAAAGGACCTCTTGGCCACAGCTGCTACCTGCTCTTTGAGCAAGAAGTGAGAGTCCAAGAGGACCTCCAATTATGCACAAGTCTTGAATTGGGAAGTGCCGCCTCACTGAGAGTTAAAGATGGAATATCTCTGGAATCAGGGGGCCCAACAGACATAGCCACTAACCAGTCTTCTTAGGATTGAGCTTGAGTCTGTTCCCCCCCCCCCCTCTGCTGGGCTAGGGGTTGAGATGTACAACTGGGTATCATTGGCATATTGGTGATACCTAACCCCAAACTGATGGATGACCTCACCCAGAAGTTTCAGGTAGATGTTAAACAGAAGGGGAGAGAGCCCTGAGCCCTGTGGTACCCCACAAGTGAGGGGCCACGGGTGTGAATGTTGTGCAGAGTGCAGCAATACTCTCAGAGAATGTGCTCAGGAAAAATACACATCAGCATGAGAGCTTTACAAAATGCAATGTCCATATTTTGTTCTCCAAAGAAATCCAGCCAGAAAATATATACTAACTGGTGTTTATTGATAAAAAATGCAAAACTCTATAAAATACAAGTTGCATATAAAATATAGGAAAAAACACTTCTTCTCATAAATTTAGCATCCAAGACTTATCCACTACAAAGTCTCTAGCCAAAAACTCTCAGAGAAGAGGTACACTACTTGGTTATTAGTTACAACTACATAACCCATAAAAACTAACTACATGGTGGCTAAAACTCTAGTGAGAGGCTGAGCATATAGTCCTCCCATTATATTGCCAGTATGTACCCCCCCCACTGAGTAACTAACATACACACGCCAATAGGTGGCAGTAAATATACGTGCACAACACACAATAACAAGTTTTTCACATGATCCATGTAGACATAATATTGTTGTACAGATAACGAGATGAATTTCTTCTCATGAGAAACTCCTGACAGTGAACTCTCCCCATTCACCAACACTGATTGAAACCAGCCACAGTGAAAGGAGAAGTACCATAAAATGGTGCCTCCCACCCCCACCCCTTGAAGCTAGACCAAAAGGTTACTATGGCCAACAGTAAGCCTCTGAGAGATCAAGGAGCACGAGGATGGACACACCACCACCCTCCTGGCTCCACCACAGGTCATCAGCAAGTGCAATCAATGCAATTTCCATACTAAACCCTGGCCAGAAACCAACCGAAATTGGTCCATATAATCCACTTCCTCCAGGGTCCTCTGGAGCTGAAGCTTGACTGCCTTTTCCACCACTTTCCCTGTAAAGGAAGATTGAAGACTGCATGGTAGTTGTCCAGGACTGTTGGGTCCAGCAATGACTTTTTGAGGAGAGGGCATAGAACAGCTTCCTTCAAGGCCAAGGGAACCACTCTCACTCAGAGAAGTTGACACCACCATATGGACCCCAGCACAAATCACCTCTTGGGTGGCTGTAACTGTACAGGATGAACCTGGATCTAACAGGCAGGTGGCCAAGCTAATAGACTGGAGAACACCGTCCACTTCCTCAGGAGCTGCAGAACCACACTAGCTCCAGATTACCACACAAGACCCTGCCTCGGGCACCTCAACTAGACCTGCGTATCTGAGTGATTATATCTGCCAGATAGGAAGAATATTCCTCACAGTGGCCCCGCAGAGGGTCCTGCAGCATGGCCATTCCCAACAAGGACTGGGCAGACGCAGTAAGGGTGGAGAAATAGCAAAGTTTCACTGCCCTTATCGCCACAGTGTAAGTCCTAATACGGGCTCTTACTTGTGCTGTCAGATTCACGCTTCGTCTTCCTCTGACGATGCTCTGGATGCCTCTTCCTGTGTTTCATCTCCTGAAGCTCCTCGCAGAACTGATGTGCACCTCAGGATTGGTGTAGGGGGAGAAGCTTCAGAGGGAAAATCTGGCCTAAGGCCTCCATCCCCTGCCCCTTCCAGGTTGTGGCTGATGCTTCAGGCAAGCTGCCCGCCAGACCCTCAGGGAAAACCCCAAGCTCCCTCAAGAAGCCAGCCAGGTCCATCAGACTCGGCTTCAGCAGGGCTGGTGCCTGAAACTTTTCCAAAGGGAAAAAGCCAGGGAGCTGAGGCCCCCCAGTTGCTCACTGCCCAAGACCCCTGCAGCCCTCCTGGCTAACGCCATGCCGAGGCAGGGTTTGGGTGGCCCCTTGCACACTGAAGAGTTGGCTGTGGAAGAGGGGCTGAAGATGTGGGGTGCTGCAAAAAGAGACGGTTGGGCAAAAAATGAGTGCAAGGGGTGAACTGCAAAGGGACGATTGCAGGGGCACAGTCAGAGGCGTTGGGGGGTTGTGATTGAGAACTCAATATCATCCGGTGTGTCAAATTCTCTGGCTGTAGTGGACAGACATTGGAGGGGCTATCTGGAGTTTTCCAAGAGTTACTACTGCAGAATTAGCAAATCAGCACCTGGTCAGCTCAGCAAGCTGTAGAACAAAAAGGACAATCTGTTGTAATAGAGCCCCTCCTCCAGAGATAGCCCTTCCTGAATGCTTATGCTGTATTTGATCTGAACATTTTTTCCTCTACATGTTATGCTTTCGATAGAAGAAAAAATATGCCAAGATGGGAAAACTCTGGTGGACTGAATTTCCAGGGCCACTGCAGCAATGCTGCTCTGTGTGGTGTTACTGATCTCGGATCATATTCTGGGCCAGGAGAAAAGTTCACCCTGCCACGTGGGCTCTGGTTCTGCCTGCCACTTCCCTACAAATGCTGATCTGGTGGCACGGTTCTACCATCTCCAGCACAAGGCGTGTCCCTGAGCCCCGTGGACAGCTCCCCACTCCACACAGAAGTGCAGAAAGAAAACAGAATGCCCTTTCTCCATATACGCACACGTGTCTGTGCTCCAGCTGAAAAGAGCAGATAGGTCTGCCTGTGGAGTAATCTGTCCTAGCACTTGTTTCCCAAGAATGAGAGGGAGGGAGGCTGCAACTGCGAGGTGGGGGCTCATGAGAAGCGTCTCCAGGTTTTCTTCAGGCCTGGCATTTTTGAGATGTTAAGCCAGGAAAAGGGAAGAAGATGGGGTGGGAATATTGGAGTGAAGGGAAGAATTGGCAGCAAGGGGCCCATGGGTGAAGGGAGGCTTTTGGAATGCCCTTGTGGTGTTCCTCATCTGCTTCCTTGTTCCACAGTTCCTCCTCGCTTTGTGGTCCAGCCCAACAATCAGGATGGGATCTATGGCAAAGCTGGGGTCTTGAACTGCTCGGTGGATGGGTATCCCCCTCCCAAAGTCATGTGGAAGCACGCCAAAGGTATGTGGAATCTTTCCTTTGGGGTTGCAGAGGAGGGCTTCTGCATCTTGCCTGCCTATGCCCTCAGAGCAGATGGAGCGGGGACCCTCATTGTTGTGAAACCTGTTTTGGCTGGTCCACAGCTGGAAGAAGACAGGCCAGCATTGAGAAGACAGCCAGAGGTGATCTTGTGGGTGGCTTGGCCAGGACAGCGGGTCCCCTCTTTTCCCATCTGGTGGACAGCCCTTTAGGAGTCTTTTTCTCTCTCCTGTTTTTTTCCAGGCAGCGGGAACCCTCAGCAGTACCACCCTGTCCCCCTGACAGGCCGCATCCAGATCCTGCCGAACAGTTCGCTGCTCATTCGACATGTTTTAGAAGAGGACATCGGCTATTACTTGTGCCAGGCCAGCAACGGCGTTGGTACAGACATCAGCAAGTCCATGTTCCTCACCGTGAAGAGTGAGTGAGGCAGCTGTGCCCGCCCTTCTCTCAGGGAGAGCACAGTTTCTGTGAGCTACAGCTTTGGTGGGCAACCAAGAGGCTGCTTTTGTTCATGGGATGGGGACCGCTACTGGGTGCTTTGTGCATCCATTAGCTGCCGCCCCCAGCATAAGGGCTGTTGGCTTGGGTCTCCCTCCTTTGCACCTTTTGCCAGGTTATTTTACAAGGTCTTGGCTGCTCATCAGTTGGGTTTGTCGCCCAGCTGACCACAGGCACTGTGTGCTCGGCAGATCAGATTGGTCATCTGTTGGCACCTCAGTTGCCCTAGCAAGGTCCTGGATCACTTCTGGCACTTCTCTTGCTGTCCTGGAAGTCAGTGTGCAAGGAAGGGAATGTTCTCCTGGGGATACCACTCAAAACCACTTTGACCTTAATAAAAACAGGCACTCAGTTGACCTTGAGAGGAGGCAGGGCAGGTGTCTCTAATTCCACACCTTAGACTCAGAAGCCTAGAACAGTTTGGGACCAGGTGAATGGAAAGATATGTGAGCCAGCTGGAGTAATGTCCTCTGGCATGGCACCAGAGGAAGCACCCTTGTGTCATTGAATCTCTCTTCTTTCATCCCTTGCTTTGGAGTTTAGGCTGATCCTAATTATTTTCTCCACTTGTCAGTCATTATTCTGATTGCATCACTGGCTTTTTTATGTGCTCTTAGAAGACCTTCCCCCTAAGGTGATTATAGGTTGTGAAGCCCCTCTCTTTGGTTTTTGTGATCTACTCATGCCATGCTCTTGGGACTGACAGCCAGATGGGGGTTGTCTGCCATGCTGCCCCAAAGCCACAACTGTGCCTCTGCCCCATTTTGCACCCGTTGCTCATATGCTCCTGGTAGTCAGCAGGTGCATGAAGGCTTGGAGAGATGCCCTCACTGTATAAGCATGACTGATTGCTTCCATGCAATTTAAATTAATCTCATGCTTCAGGTGAAATGTAGCTAATCAGGGTAGACAAGAAGCTGAAAAGGGTGCAATCAAATTAACATCACAGAGCTTGCACTTAAGACCACCCCACCCCCACTCCTGCTTTGGCTCCCTTCCCTCCCACTGCTCTGTTCTCATTTTGTTTGCTGCTCTGTTCTAGTGGGACTCAGGAGCGGGGAATACCCTGAACACTGGCAATTCCCTTTGTAGCTGCCTTATCTCAGGCCACCAAATGAGACCAGCCTCTCGTCTGCATCTTGTTCACAAGGCACCGAAACGAAGAGCCTGAAAGGAGGACAGGGTTTGCTTGGTGTGGGGTGACGGCTTTTTGAAGGGATTGTGGGAGAGATGGCATGGATGGGTGGGCTGGCCTACAGAGGCACACCTGTGGCGCACCCTTTCATGATGAAGGGCTTACTTGTTGGGAGTGCCACCGGGCAGGCAGGCGCGCTGAGTGTCTTCCTTCATCTTGGCTGTACTCAGCTACGCTCGCTTCTCAAGTATCAAAGAGTGCTCCAGCAGGAGTCTGGGGCCTGTCTTGCTCGACGGCTTCATCCTGTGTCCTGTGAAGAGGTCCTCTTTTTTCTGTCCCATTATTCGAGTCTATTGGATGACCTCCAGGACCTTCCTACTCACTGTCTCCTCATCTTGTATGAACTTGGTAAGACTAAGTGGTCCCAGGGCCCATTTTGCATAGAAAAATAGTTTCTGGGAAATCAGGGATGAGACTAAGCAGTAGCGGCCTTGGCAACCGTTCAAGGTTCTAGATGGCTTTTTGGAGCAGTGCATGGGCAAAGGGTAGATGAGGGTGTGTTGCTTCTTTTCGCTTTCCCAGCTCCAGATATTTCTCTGTGATGTTGGGGGCTCTTAAGATCAGCATCAGAGCTGATAGGCATTCTTGGGTGTGGCATAATCTTCTGCTTTGGGAGGGTTAGGGTTGGGAGCTCAGTTCAAATGTTTTGTTTGCAGCTAGTAACCAAGCCAAAAATTGGGGTCAGCGGATTTTTCCTTAATTTATCTAAAATTATGTATGTATGTATGTATTTATTTACAGGTGTTATATGGCCGCCTTTCTCACTCAATGACTCTAGGTGGCTCACAAAAATCCATGGAACGGAGGGGCTGGACCAGACATCCCCACAGCTCAACCCTCCGTCCTAGCCCAATGCTTGGGGGAACAGCCAGCTCTTCACAGCCTTCTGGAAGGCTAAAAGAGTAGAGGTCCCTCTGATCTCCATTGGGAGGCTGTCCAAAGGACTGGGGCAGCCACTGAGAAGGCACACCTCCGAGATCCCATCAGATGGCAACATTTAAAGGGGGGACACCTGGAATGCACCCACCCTATCTAACTGAGTAGGATGGGCAGATACCCTCAAGGGGAGGTGGTCCCACAAATAACCTGGCCCTGTGCCATGTAGGGCTTTAAAGGTGATAACCAGCACCTTGAATTGCCCCCAGAAAGCAACTGGAAACCCATGCAGCTCACACAGCAGTGATGTTACTTGGGTGAGCCATGGGACACCCAAAACTGCGTGTGCTGCTGCATTCTGGATCAGTTGCAGCTTCTGGATGGTCTTCAAGGGCAGCCCCATGTAGAGCACATTGCAGGAATCCAAATGGGAGGTGACTAAGACCTGGATGACCGTGAGCAAAGCCTGTCCTTTAATAAAATCCCATGGTTTTTTTATAACCCCAAGCAAGTATGTTCTGTATTTTAATAAAACCCCACGTCAAGCCCCTTTCTCAGTAATTAAATATAAGTTGGCAAGATGCTTACAAGGCAGCCAACAAACTACCTCTCATGGTTACCCATTGCAGTTATTGGTATGGCAATCACACGTTCAGAAGAGAGCAGACCTCAGGCATTCATGGAAAGGGTGGAAAAGAAGGGTGGCATCTTAACTGTAGGCCCCCGCCCTTTGGAACATCTTGCCCCCGGAGGTGAGACAGCCCCCCTCACTCCAGGCCTTTCGGAGGGATTTGAAGACTTGGCTCTGCCATCTGGCCTGAGGCGGGGAGGGAGGATGTCAGAAATGGGGCTGGCTGGCCCCTTAGCGGCCTGGTGTGGCCTCTATCGGCCACTTGGATGTTTTGATCTTTTTTCTATCTCTGTAAGTGTGGTTCTTTTTTTATAACTTTTAATTATGTATTTATGATCTTAATTTGATGTAAACCGCCCAGAGTCCCCCATTGTGGGGAGATGGGTGGGGACAAGTCCACTAAATAAATAAATAAACTGGGGCATCTCCAGAAGGAGGCTGTGATTGGCAGGTGGGCATGCTTGAGAGGGGACCCCCTTGCTGGTTGCCACCTGCGTGCCTCCAGGCTCCCAGGGCAGCTGGTGAGGTCCCCTCTTGGCCTCCCCATCTTTGGATGGAGTCCCACGGCATCTTTCTTTTGTTCCCTTTCCTTCCTGGCTTCCCTCCCTTCTCTCTCTCTCATGACCCATCGAGCCCTTTTACGGAGGTGTGGCTTCCCTTGCCATCTGGCATCCCAGGACCGTTCCTTGCTTCTCCTCTGCCAAATTGCCCAGCTGGGGCATTTCCCCTTGTGAACAGCTGGCCTTAAATGCATCACCATGCCTTTCTTTTTGCTCGCCATTGCCTGCCCCCCGCCCTCAGCCAGCATTTTATGTGGCACTCCAGTCCTGCACACACAACTGTTTTGTGCCGTGACGTGGCTCCCCCGTCCATCCTTGGTTCTGTCCACATGCTGCAAATGGGAGCAAGCTGAAGGCAGCCTTTTCCCAGCTACTAATTGAATTAGATTGCCATGGAAAGCAGAGGCGCTGTAGCTCATTAAACCCCCCAGTGCCCCATTAGAACCGTGTGGGTTGCTTTTGCAGATTGTCATTACCATACATTACAGCACTCTTCGGGTAGGCTGTGCCTCTTCCAATCTCTGCCCCCTGAGCCAGCCTGGCTGTACGCTCAGCATTCCACCCCGTGCTTTTGGGATTAGCAAGAACTGGAGGGCACAGTGTGTGGTAACGTGACTTTGTGGCAACTGCCATTGTGGCAAGCAAGAAGTTCTGGCTGCAACCTGGCTGCTGCTGGAGTCTTATCTGAAGCTTAATGGGCAGGATAAGCTGGGGGGCAGAGTGTTTGGTGCTGGAAGGAGCCTTGGCACGTAAGGAAAGACGTAGCTGGCAGCCAAAGCAGGCCATGCAAGAGCAACAGAGACCAGAGACTCAGAGTTCAGAAAGGGGGAAAGAAAAATGCCTGCCCCCCAAGGCCTTCAGCTCAACCTGGAATCTGCTTGCCCTGTTGTGCGTCTGTGTGACAGAGAGCCCATCCATCCATCCATCCATCCATCCATCCATCCATCCATCCACTCTGCAAACTCAGGTTTTGGCCACCCACGTGGTCTCCTGCACCCACACAAGCTTTCCTTGCTCTCGCTGCACTGCGGATGCCCCTGCGTTTGCAGGCACCAGGGTCACCAACCGGGCCCCTGGGAACCCCAGCACCCATCCCCAGCGTCACCTACCAGAATGTGCTCTTCGATGGCAACTCGCCTCTGATTAAATGGAGCAGGAGGATCATTAAAGGCTGTTTACTTGGAAGGGTGCCTGCAAGCCCGTTTTACCTAAACTTCCGCAGGATGAGTTTCCAGGCCCCTCTGCTAGAAAGCAGAAACAGAGATGGGCCGTTTGGGCTCACAAACTCTGGGGTGGCCAGGCCCGGGCTGTTGTGTAGAGAAGGAGGGAATGAAAGTAGATTTGTTGCATTTTCTCATCTCGTTCGTTTCCATTTCTGCCACCCTTCCCAACGTTTGAGAAACCCCCCTGCCCTGCTGGGGTCTCCCAGTTCCACCTGCTTCTGCACGTTGGTTTGGGCTTCTTTGCCTGGAAGGGCCTTGCACTGACCTGCTGATTCCCCCCTCCTCCCCTCTCCCCCCACCTCCAGCCCAGAGCTCTGAACAGTTGTTGCACGCCGGCCGTCTTGCTGTTTCAGCTTCCGTGTGGGCCCCCCATGCTGACGCTGCCATCAGCCACTTTCCCTTCGTCAGCTGATGCCTGCAGTACATAGGACCTCGGGAGCTACGTGCACTGCAGCTGAAGAAAGCAACGGAGGTCCCTCTGTTGCCCCAAACCCTGGCCCGTTTGATCCTAATGACCAAGGAGTGGGAAGGTCCCCTTGGGAAGGGCTCTGGATGAATGCCCGACCAAGGCCGGAGGGTTAGAGTCCTTAGGGGCTGGCCTCGGTCACAGCTTTCATGTCAGCGGCTGCAAACAACCTTTGGAACTCCAGAGTGAAAGGTCCCCCTTCGTGGGCTTTTGTGCAGATGCTGATTATGCTCGTGTTCCGTCTCAAGCCAAGCGACTGTCTTGTAAAACCTCCCTGGTATTCTGGCCAGTTCCTCAGAGTGAATTATGCAGATCTCTGTTGGAAAAAGTATTCCAGGGCACATCCTTGAAAGTGTAAAATCTTAGTCAATAATTCATATGCGCTTCACTGTGGCTGCAGCTTTTTCATGGTTATAACTTGTACTTGGTTATTTGTCTTTCACAATTTATTGTAGATTCAGATGTACTACTATGCATTATAAAATGTATCTGCTCCATTATTCAATGATCCTGAACTGTGTTCTGGAAGACAGTGGTGTTCCTTCTAGGTACAGTGTTTGCGTTCTTACTCCTTGGCTAAGAATAAGCAGGTGGCCTTTAGCCAAACCATAGTCCTGTCCCAGGTCACCAAAGCATGGGACCCTCCACAGGGCTGGGAGTGGGCTTTGGGCAGCTCTGATCATTTGCTTACGTGCATCTGAAGGCCAGAGGTTTTTGTGGTTTCCTCCAAATTGATGCTGGGCAGGAAGGAATAATGGATTCCCCCCTTATTTTCCTCTCCTGGGCTGGTGCCTCAGAGAAAACAACTCTCCCCTCCAAGTTTTCGTGGTCTGGAGAGGATTGGCCTCTAGGGTGAAGAAAGGCAAGGGGGAGTGAGCATCTCAGAGCAGCCCCCCCTTGACTGATATTTTTTTAAGGGCTAGTTATAATGTTGTAATTCATCTTACATGTTTGCGTTAGCCTCCTTAGGCAACATTTGGAGCAGAAAAGCAGGGTCATCCCCCAAAACATGAGTCTGATAAGGGCTAAATGGCAGATCTTTCTCTATGCTCTCTAGTGGTAGATCTGGTGAACAGATCTTGCAGATCTAGTGAACTTAAGGCTGCAGTTCTCAGTTGCAGGGGTAGATATGTTACATAAACGTGCTTTTAGGGTTACCCTAACCCTAACCCTAACCCTATCAGAGTTTCTGAATCTGGTATTGAAGGTAATTTGGAACTGGCCAAATTGGTAGCCCTCCACACATCCTGTGGTAGCTGATGGAGTAGTCCTGCACTTGGCATTTGATTCCAAAGTGCTTTGGAGTGTGCAAGAGTGAAATAATGGCACTGTCTGCAGCTCTGTCCTTCAGGAACATTTGGAAGCTGTAGCTGGTCCAGGATGCAGCTGGGGCGTGGGCACGCCATGGTATGCCTGTGTTACACCTCTGCTTCGTGAACCGAACTGGTTGGCTCCCGGGTGCCCTTCAGGGCACAGGCCTGGTTATCTAAAGGACTGGATGTCTTCTGTGGCTTCTGCCCAGCCTGCACGAACAGGCAGAGTTGGCATGTCCATGTCCCTTCCATTCTGCAGTGTCATCTGATGGGACCTGGGAAGCATGCCTTCTGTACTGCAGGTTCTGCTTTCTGGAACACTGTCCCCTGGCCCTGTTAAATGACCCCTTCAAACCTGGGTCTTCCCCCGGCCTTCGGTTGCAGCGGTCACCCTTTGTGTGGCTGCTGGTTTCTACAGGCTTTCTTCTTTTTCGATTACTTACATGTTAGTTTTTATTGTCTTGTTTTGCAAATTGCCCAGAGTTCTGACAGATGGGGGTGGGGGGGTGTAATTTTCATAAACGAACTCTTTAAAGTAAACATACAGTTGCCATTTGACCTAGGAAAATGCACTGCTGCTTTAAAGTACCTTTTTGGAATTGCATCCAAAGAACAGCACAGCCCACAGTTTGCAGTGCTTTGTGCTATCTGTCTTGAATTTCTCACTGTTCTTGGGCCATTGCTTTGGGTTGTGATGTGAGGAAAGGAGAAGACAATTGTGAGTTGATCCCATGTGGTTCCTTGGGCACAGCCTGTGTCAGCCCTTCCTTCCTGCTTCTCTGGTGAAGGACTTTGGGAGCATCCATCCCTTTCCTTAGCTGTTCCTTTCTTGCAAACCACGCAGGCTGGCATCTCTTCTTCCTCTTCTCTCGGCAGTCCCAGCTATGATTACCTCCCACCCCAACACCACCATCGCCATCAAGGGCCAGGCCAAGGAGCTGAATTGCACAGCTCGTGGTGAGCGGCCCATTATCATTCGTTGGGAGAAAGGGGACACCGTAATTGATCCTGACCGCAACATCCGATATGCCATTGCTACTAAGGATAATGGTGACGAGGTCATCTCCACACTCAAAGTAAGAAGCATAGCTGTGGTGCAAAGCGGGGTGTGGACAGGGCTGCATTTGGGCCTTTGACATGCTGGGATTTGCGGGCTTCTTGTGGCAAGGGAGAGCATCGCCAGCCTGGAGTTGTGGACCACCCATGGGGGCAGGAGGGGGAGTGCAACTTTCCTTTGGTGCAAAAACTCCAGTTTGCTGTCTTGCCCAGAGATCTTTGGGGGGATGACATTGAGTTTTGAGCTAGTGTTGCCTTGTCCACAGCTCAAGCCAGCTGAACGAGGAGACTCTGTTTTCTTCTCCTGCCACGCGATCAATTCCTATGGTGAAGATAGAGGACTCATTCAGCTTACCGTACAAGGTATTGGTCTTTGTCAGGTGTCTATGCATGCATGCAATGACGCCTTTTGTGGAGACCTTTCAGACACTGCTAGCGGCTTTGGTGTGTAGCTTCTGCTGGGGTTATCCCCAGTTTTTATGACAAGGGATGCTTTGGGGGTTGCAGACCATCAGCAGGCCTTTGTTGACCACATCTTAGTAAAGCTGCTATTAGCAAGAGAAACTTAAGGGAGTCAGCCCAATATCTAATTTCTCATGGACAATTTTCTGAGGAAAGTAGGACTTGAACATGGATTTAAAATAATTAAAATACGTCTGATTCCCTGTTGAGGTCTTTCAAGCTAAACTTCCCCCCTCTATCTGTGCCTAGATGTCCTCAAGGAATTCAAATGCAGACTGGGGATGGAAGGGTGCTTCTTCCCCTACCCCCACCCCCATAATCAATGCCCAGATTTTGGAAGATGGCAAGCTGCTGCTCTCACCCTCAATCAAAGTGCCTCCGTTCTACAGAGGTCTATCATTTCTGAATGGGGTTGGCATTACAGCTAGGGAGTACATGAAATTCTAGCAAGGGGCTTCTGAGGCAGGACAGATTTCCTTGGTTGAACTTTGCCCCCATGAAGATGTAGTTCAGTGACCCACATCATGCTCTTGTGAGCTGTGCTTAGCAATTGTCCCCTTCATCCATCATCCAGTGTGCCATAGTCCTTCCAAAATGATCTTCCCTCTCAGCTTTTACGCTTTGTACAGTTTGTTTGATATGCAATTTCAGTTTATTCACTATTTGATATATAAACTTATTTTTACCTGCATTTTCAAGAAAACCTGCAGAACATGGAAGTCCTTCTTGGCACCTCTGCCCTTCTTGCTGATTGTCCAACTGTTTCATTTTCTGGGTTGGAGGCTGGTGGTCTGGCAAGCCAGTGGATGCTTGTATGCTGTGCGTGGGGAACTGGCATTTCCTGTTTCTTACTGCAGTCCCTCTGCCCCCTCCCCCCAGAACCACCAGACCCTCCAGAACTGGAGATCCGAGAGGTGAAGGCCCGGAGTATGAACTTACGGTGGACTCAGAGGTTTGATGGCAACAGCATCATCACAGGCTTCGATATTGAGTACAAGAACAAGTCTGGTGAGTGGAACTGGTGATGTTCTGAGTGCAAACAGGAGTCAGGAAGTGCCTTGCTTAAGACTTGTGCATTTAAAAAAAACATTTATTACTTCTGAAAGTGAGAGAAATTCAGCTGGAATGGAATGTTGGCTTGGTTGGCCTTGAACCACTGCACTTTGCCACTACTGGCAGTGCCAGTAAAAAAAGTGTTTTAAGAAAGAGGCATAACTAAAGCTTCAGATTTGCCCCAAATCACAGAAAGGGGCCCTGTGAGTGTGGGACAGGGGGAGACTTCCGACTGAAGTGGCCAATGTAAACAGGAAGGAGGCTTTGGAAAAAGGGGTGTTATATATTCCAAGGGCACTTTTGCTCCTTGAAGTCTGAACTGGCTGCGAAGTGAAACTGGTTTCAGAAGGTCTTTTCTGGACTTTGCCTCTTCCTTGCTTTGGCCATGGTTCTGTCTAGACCCTTAGTCTGGACTGGTGGACTCCCTGGTCATTTTCCTTGAGGATGTGTGGCTTCCGCTGGACTTGACATCCTCCCGTATCCACAGTTGGGCCAGAGAAACACTGCAGTTCTCCCGTTTTTCCTGCCACTTGGGCTAGAAGGGGAGAGTGGCAGATACCTTGTCAGCTTCACTAGTAGAAAAGACAAGTCCACCCTTTTGTTCTTTCAGCATTGAGCTGGGGGAAAAAAAGCCAGTTGGGGTTTCACTGTTCCATCAGCGACCCTGTTAAAAACAACAGCCACGTTTTTCACCATTCCACTCGTGAACTTGTAAAAAGTGATGAGGCGGCATTCCTGCTGCAGTGAGCAGGAGCTGCTGGGAGGGGAGGGTTGGCATCTGCAGGGAAGCCAGGGGAAAATGGTAGAGCTGTGGTGCTTCTGTGGTGGCCCGTAACTGTGGTGGGGCAAGCTGGTTGTGGGATCAGCCCTGAAACTGCTGGTTCCTCTAGCTGGATTACGAGTGGCGAATGAACGTGTCTGGTGGAAGAGAGCAGCGAAGACTCTTCCGTGAATAGGCGTTCCAGTCCATTCCTAAATGCTACCACCAAATGCCAGGGAAAGCCCCAGTGGGGTGGGGTGAGCCACCTGCAGGTCACACAAGGCTCTGGAACTTTTTCGCAGAAGTTGAGGCACCAAATTTCATTGAACACTGATTAGAAAAATGGAATGCAATGAAAGATAGCTTGGGGAGAAAGATTGTGCCAGAGGCTTCAGAGAAAAGAGGAAGTAGATGCACGGGGGCAGAATTGGGCAGAGTCACGTGAGGAAACAGCAGACCTGCCAAAGCCACAGTGGGTGGCAGTAGGTCTGGAAGTCTGAGAGGGTGGGTGGGAGTGCTCAGAGTGGGCAGGACTCAGAAGACTGCTTCGTGCATGAAGATAATGCTTTTCTCAGGCTGCACTCTTAACAGCCGCAGCTTCCTTCATTACTTGTCTGTCGAAAGCGCAGAAACAGAAGATTTGATGAATGGGAATGAGGACTCGGTTTTGCTGTTCTTGAGTGTTTCTGTGGAATGTCAGCACCTCTTTCTCTGTCGTGTATCTGGTAGTGAAATCCGGCCGGCACAAGGCCTGTCAATAGCCCCCCAGGGCGGACTTCAGCCCCTTGGTCAACATTATCGTAACTTTTTCTTTGCATCTACTTTGACTGATGTTTCTGTGTCTTAGCCTGCAGCCTCTGAGGAGCATATAATTTTAGAGGTGTGAGCAGAAAGCTCAGAAATAAAGCCTCCCCCGCCTTCCCAATTATTTGTGATTTCAAAATGTCATACCCGTGCAGCTGGGCTTGGAACTCTGGATCAACAAATTCCTGAAGCCGTTCTATTTATTTCCAGATTCCTGGGACTTTAAGCAATCTACCCGGAACATCTCTCCCACCATTAACCAGGCCAACATTGTGGACCTTCACCCGGCCTCCGTGTACAGCATCCGCATGTTTTCATTCAATAAGATTGGCCGCAGTGAGCCAAGCAAGGATCTGACCATCAGCACGGAGGAAGCAGGTGCCCCTTCGTCTCAGGGCTGCAGCCCTATTGCATCCACAGGATAATTTACGGAACAAATAGGATGATGGGGACAGTGTGAGAAAGAGAAGTAAGGGAGGCTGAGGAACACACCGTGCGGTCCGTGCTTAAGACCCATTTCTTCTTTGCCCACCCTTTTTCTGCCTGAGAGTCTGTTGTCCTCACCTAAAAGTCTTGACTCCATAGACAGGATTCGGCGGCTGGGGGGCGGGCACTGCTTAAGCCTCTGTTGCAGCAGTGGGTGTGTGAGTGCACATGCCCTCTTCAGGGCACCTGTCGGGTTGGCAGAAGTCTTGTTCCTTGAGGCTAAAGCCGTTTGTTTTCTTGTGTTGATCCTGTCAGGAAGATCTCTTTCTCAGCTGGGAGCCAACTGTGTTAATCCGTTCCTCAGAAACAACTGGGCCTTGTGTCACTTTAAAAGCTTGGCCGGTATATTGTTCAATAAAAATATTTGTTGAGTGGCATCCATTTGATAAAATGACTCATGTCAAAATAAACAGATCTGTCTTCCAAAGTGCCACAGAATAATTATTTTTCAGCATAAGATGTGGTCTCTGACATTCTGTGAGGTTCACCTTCTGAGCTGAAGAACTCTGTGGGTTTTCCAGTTATCTTGGAACTCTGTTGCTTGCTACCTTCACTACTGGCCCTTCTCTCCGCCACCCCACCCCCTTCATGGCAAGCTAAAACAACTGCTGCCGTCTCTGGAGTTCATAGGACAGACGCCCAAATCCATTCTACTAGGTTACGTTCCCCTGGCATTGAAGAGGCACGAGCCATAGGTATGCAAAGCCATAGGAGTCAGAGATACATCACATCCAGGGCACTTCCTTTCTCTGCCTTTCAAGGACTGGGAACAAAGAGAGAACCTCTCTGTGCAACTTGTAATGTGACTTCTACTCTTTCAGCTCCTGATGGCCCCCCGCTAGACGTCACCTTGCAGCCAATGACATCCCAGAGTATCCAGGTCACCTGGAAGGCAAGTGTGTGTGTGTGTTCCATGCTTGAATGAGGGCTGGGATCAGTTGGATCAGATCAGTTTATTTGAACTACCAAAATAACAGCTCAGGACCACACTAATTGGTAACAAGGCGCGGTCCAGTGGCTGATGTGGTGCAGGAAGAAGCTACTCTTGTCCTCTCCCCAGGAGACAAGTCCGAGAAGGAGAGCTCCGGGCTGGCCGCTGTCCCTGCTCGTGTTTTGGACTCTGGCCCTTTGACACCTGGGGCAAAATGGGGGATGCAGTCTAGAGGGCAGCAGGGAGAAGACCCTGTGGCTCCTAGTGTTTGGCCCACCAGCCTTTACTGCTGACTTGCAACATGCTGAGGTTCACACAGTTCACTCCATAGCCTCTGTTTCAGTGCTGCTGCTGTGGTAGCTGCCCATTTGACTGTGAGCTCTGGCTGGGTGATGTGGGCAGGGCGTACTGGCACCAAGCTGCTCTGTGTTCCTAGGACTGGGTATACTCAGACTGGGAGTCTTGGGTCCAAGAAGGTGTCTGTCTCCCCTAGAGATCATGTTTCCAAACCAAATGTGTTAAAATCCCTGATACCATGGATTCAAATCAGAAAGAAGCAGTTTGTGAGAAGTAGGCTTGATCTGTGGGATATACAGTAAAAACCAAACCCAAATACCAAATCTCGTATCGCAGTGAGATTAGGCAAAGGTTCCTGGCTGAACTTCATTAGCGTTTGAACCAGGTCTCCAAGTCCCTGGGGATTCCCAGCCCCGCTGGAGCGCAGTTCTTACACTAGACTCTCTTTAGGCAGCTGTGGCTGGACACCTGCCCTTATATTAGGTAGCCTTGAGAATGGGATCAGACCAGTAGAAGAGAATAGATGTAGCTCAGGGTTGAACAGTAGAGCTCTTGGGGTTCTCTGGGCTTGTTGGCCAAGCTCAGAGAACCCCAAGAACTCTGCAGAAGCAGACAGGGAAGCCGGAGGTGGGGACCCAGTTGTCTGCCTGCCACAGTGGGCCTAGGCAAAGGGCGATGTCACGTTGACCCTGATGTATTTTCCAGAATTGTGTAACGGAAAATAAAACGGGTTAGCAGGCTAGAATCGGAATGAAGTGGCTGGTCGATATATCTAGGGTTCGAGCATTGTTTGCTGCTTCTCCAGGAAACACTCCAGTGTGAAATAGATTGACCAAAAATAAGGTTTGCTTGAAACACAAGTCACTCCATGTTAAGGCTGTTTGGCAAGATGAGACTATTCCAGCTTTGCAATATATATTTGCAATCAGCTGTATTGATTTGTCAATGCTTCAAAGAAATCTTGTTAGGATTGATTTCAACCCAGCCATCTGTATTTTTAAATCTGGCAAGGCTGGGTGTGTGTGGGTGGCATCTGTGTGCTTTGCACAGTTGTATGACTTACCTAATTTTTGAACTGTTCTGATCTGTTTCCTATCAACTACAATCACTTTACCAGCTAATCACAGTTAGTTGTCTTCTTGGATGGTTCCAGCCACAGAATTATCAGGACTGTTTGCTTACTGCTTGTGTGCAGTCCACAGAATATTTAAAGTACACACCAAAAATGCTGTTCTGAAATAGGATTCTGTCTTTGAGCCCATCTAACCTGAAATGCTTGTGGTCCTCTGGTAGAGCAGGGGATGGAGACATTGCTCAGAGGACTGAATGCGCTTCAGGGCCTTTCCTGCCCCTACCAACAAGCTGCTAACTCTAAAACGCTGAAAACCAACCAATGATTTTTGCTTCTCCTCAGAATGAGCAAACAGGAGCACACCATCGCTTCCTGCGCCTTGCTGATTTTGTCCAGAAGCAGTTGGAGATTGTCAGTTAGGACTAGGTGCAGTCTAGCTGAGCAGACCCTCTTCCTGGTTTTGTATAACTAAACCTGCTAGCTATGGGCAGACTGGTGCGGCCTCCAGGGAGCCCAGGGTGTCCGTGATAGCTTGCACAGTGATAGAAATCATACGCACATGTTGGGTAGGTGGGCCATTATGGAGAGGTGGAGCGCATGCTTTATTTATTTAATGATCATTTATTAAATTTATATGTCCTCTGACTCCCGGTGATTCTGGGACGAATATTTATTTATTTTCCCATTTTCTAAGGCTGCCCACTTGCCAATGACTCTGGGCAGCTTACAGAAGGTTAAATAACGATTTAACAAGTAATAACTATCAGTTGCAGTCTGAGTTCTCTCCCAGTGCCCCAAAGTCTGTGGGGGTCTGGACAGGGAAGAATAGGTTTTTACTCAACCCTCACAAGACTGAGAGGCTGTGGTTTTGCCCCCCCACCCCAAGAGTTCCAATGATTTACCATCTTTGATGCTGAACAGTGTAGCACCCCCCAGAGTTGATGTGCAGTTTGGTGGTCCTTCCAGTCTTATGGTTCCTGCTTGAGGAGCACGTGGCAGCTGGGCCCAGGAAGGCGTTTGCACAAATCCATCTTGTGCACCAGTTTGGCCTTTCCTGCAATGGAGGACCTGCTTATGGTCCCTCCTGCCTTCATTATCTCCCATCTGGACTGCTGCAGTGTGTCCTATAAGGGCATTTGGGAGCTGCAGCAGGTCCAGAGTGCAGCAGTGAGGTATGCCATGGTATGCCCGTGTAGTGCCACTGCTTTGGGGGCTGCACGGACTCCAAGTAGGCTTCCAGGAGCAATTTAAGGTGCCGATGGTTACCTCGGAAGCCTGCCATTCCCACAGGGTTATTTGTGGGAATGTCTGGGTCTGTCCCACCAGATCTGGCAGGGTGGGCATGCTCCATATCCCTACCATGATGGGTTCAGTTAACAACCTGGCTCCAGTCTGTTAGCTTCCTGGAAAACCTCGAGACCTGGCTTTCCCACAGGCACTGGGGTCAGGTTGTTTGCTGAGACTGGCATGTACGGGATTGAGAGATAGTTTCTAGGACCCTTGGCCGTGTTGTAGTATTGTCTTTTCTAGGTATTGCTGTCTTTTTATAGTTTTGTTGTGAGCTGCTTAAAGTCACTAGGTGGGAGGGGTGGCTATATGGATTTTAACAACAACAACAACAACAATTTATTAAATTTATATGCTGCCTGACTCCCAGCGACTCTGGGTGGCTATTTTAAAAATAGATAGATAAAGAAAATAAGCAAAAAAAAAAAAGCGCCACGCTGAGGAGACAGCTCTGTTTGCAGAAAGTCCCCCCCTTGAATCTTCAGTTGAAGGACTAGATTGAATAGGTGAGGCAGGGGCCCCACTTGGGCTGTGCGTTGCCCGGGGCCCCAGTGCCCCGGTCTCAAGAGGAGTGTGAAAACAGCAGTGCTCTTGCCTCGCCCTAAAGCCAAATGGCATCCGTGGCACTAAAGGTCCCCTCCTCACCTCGGAGTCCTTCTTCCTGGCTGAGTGCCCAGGAGAGCGTCCACTTGCCTATTCTTTCGGTGGCCATTCTGCTGGGCCCCTGTTCTTGGGCCTGCGGCAGCATCTCAGGAACAACCGTTCCACCTTTCTCACGATGGGTTCCTGTCATCTCGAGCACGTGGATGTAAGGGGGCCAGGCGACCGCTGGGCCATTCAGGCAAGCCTGGGCGTCCATTGGTTGAAGCTGGGGTGGGAGTGCGGGCAGCTGGTGTTCCGATGGGGGAGTTGTTCCCCTCCTCTCGCCCCGAGCCTGTCAGCCACAGTCTGACTCCCTCGGGACTCTCTTTCCTCCTCCCCCTCCCTCTCCAACCTGCAGGCCCCAAAGAAAGAACTCCAGAATGGGGTTATCCGAGGCTACCAAATTGGCTATCGGGAGAACAGCCCAGGGAGCAGTGGGCAGTACAGCATTGTGGAGATGAAGGCCACAGGGGACAGTGAAGTGTACACGCTCGACAATCTGAAGAAATTTGCCCAGTATGGTGTGGTGGTGCAGGCCTTCAACCGGGCAGGCACTGGCCCCTCATCCAGTGAAATCAATGCCACCACACTGGAGGACGGTAAGAACCTGAGTCTGCTTGGCCGCTCAGCTGCCGCCGCTGCACTTTATTTCAGCTCAGCCAGGCTTTCATGCAAGACGCACCCTGCACCTGAAGGTGCTGCTCTGTCCCCAAAGGCAGGCCTATTGTGGCTCTGCTTATTGCCCGCCTGCATCTGTGATGCCCTTGGGCAGAGGGGGGCCTGCCTGAGGGAGGTGCCTTCTGGCGGTTCCCTCTTGTCCCCTGGCAGCACATTCCCAGGATGTAGCCAAGATCTCACAAAGCATTGTTCTTCCGCTTTCCACGCACAGGAGGATTTTATGTGTTCCCTCGTCAGAAGGCAGAGATACTTGGTGGGAGAAGCCTGCGGGCTCCCCAGCTCTAAACTGGTGTTTTTAAATTTCCAGGAGTTTTAGGGTTCTAGGTTCCTGCAAATAGGTGGCAATTTCTCTGGGGGAGCTGAAATAAAAGATGGTCACCATCCTGTGGTGGTCACCGTTACGCTAAGCGGCGTGAGACTGTGTGTGCGAGAGAGAGCCTTCCCTCCCATTTCCAAGGCTGGCACAGGATAACACCCCTGAACTGGAATAGCCTCTTCTCTCCTTGGTATTAGGGTGGCATCTAGAGGTAAAAGGGCCTGTAGGCAGCCTGATTTCCGTGACGGTTGATGCCCTGTGCTCCTCCTTCCCCCAGGGGTATCCTGGGCCTTGCTTGTGTGCTGCTCTTGCGTGCCATCCCTCAGCACCCCGATTTGGGCTGGAGAGGCAGACGTGCAATCCATTGTGCCGCCTTTGGTGGTTTCCAGGGCCCACACAGCTGCCACCCTGTCTCTATGCTCTCCTTGCTGTGAGCAACTCCTCCACCCTAGCCTTGTGTGGAATACAGCAGGTGGCACTGCCAAGGAGGAGCCCTGTTGTGCCAGCTGCTGCCTCCCCCTTCCTCTGAGGATTTTCCACAAGTTTTCATGAGGGACAGATCGGCGCTGGCTTTGGAGCCATTTTGAAAACAAAATAAAAGTTTCTTCCTCGTTTGTTCAGCAGTTTTTCATACTTAATTAAGGCCCTCATTAGCCTGTCAAAGCATGATCATTTCCTGGCTAGATTAGCACTCCTCCTGGGGTATTCAAGGGCCCCTGTTTTAGCAATGGTGTTATTTCCCATAATTATATTACCTTCATTTTCTTCAAACGGACTCTCTATTAGTTTATAACACCCAGCCCCTAATTACACCATGCATTCAGCTTTATACCTAAATAAACTGAAACAATCATCCTTTTCCGAGTGGATCATTAGGATGATATATCATCATTTAAATGCTCATAAAAATTAGAGATCTCTCTTTGGGGGCAGCGGGATCTCATTACCTCTACCCCAATCACTTGCTAAGTCTTTCCTTCTCCAAGCAACTGCACAATGTTGTGGGTCTGGCAGAAAGTGCTACTGTAGAGACCTGGCATGTGCCCCTTGGGATTCCAGAGACCATGGACTGACCTGGCAAATGAATCTGTGGCTTTAGGCAGCCAACCTGTTTGAAGTAGGCAACCTGGAACACCTGCCGGGGTGCTGTGGGGACCAGGGGTATCCCCTTTTAATGTGTTTCCCTATTCAGTGCCCAGCCAGCCCCCTGAAAACGTGAGGGCCTTGTCCATCACTTCTGATGTGGCCGTCATCTCATGGTCAGAACCCCCACGGAGCACCCTCAATGGCATCCTGAAGGGTTACCGTGTCATCTTCTGGTCCCTCTACATGGATGGTGGTGAGTCGGGAGCAATGTGCTCCATGCCTCATTTATTTCATTTTCACTATTTGAATTTATTATAGCATTGTATCTAGATGGCAGACGGCTATGTTTCCTCCACTAACACGTGAGACTTTCAGATGGCTCGTGCCAGAAACGACGTTCTTCTACCCTCCCGCTGGATACTGGAGGCCCAGCTGGTGCTGCCTGTCACTCAGTGCCTCTCACATCATGGCAAGATGTGGGAATCCAACTCCACTCTGTTTTGGGAACTTCTTGCAACCATTTGTCTTGTTCCGTCTGCATCTCAGTATCTGGCTATCGTTGCATTTAGCACAGTGTGGCCACAGTGTGCCTTCTCAGGAATGCCCATCATCACCCTGCAGACCGTGGTGCTCCTTGCACCCAGCAGAAGTGGCCGCTTGGACCATGGAAGGGCGAGCAGACACCCTGTCTGAACCCTGGAGGCTCCCCCGGCTGGGCTTGTGGCGAGTGGATCAGGGTCACTGTGCAGGAAGTCCTGGGGGTATAAGCCAGTGGTTCTCAACATGGACCATGTGGCCCCCAGGGCCATGCCATATTTCTAGGGGGGGCACAGTACGTTTCTGGGGGAGCCTCCATCCTCATTCTCTGCTAATTTCAGCAGCATAACTATTGAAATTTACCACAGTTTACAATCTACAATACAGTTTAGAGCAATAAACAAGTACCTTGTTTTTTCTCTAGCAAACAGAGACTGTGAGGGGCTTTACAGAGGTAAATGAGTCTCAGAAGCAGGCCACGATCCAAAAGAGGTTGAGAACAGCTTCTTCTTTCTTTGGTCTCCAGCATGCAATGCAGACTTACTGTTTTGGGGGATTCTCTGGGCACGGCTAAGAACGGGCTGGATTATTAGGTGGGCCTTTTAGGTGGCGGCAGAGGCAGCAGCAACAACGGCTTTTGGGTGTGTGTGCGTGTGTGCGCTTCCAGAGAATATGGCTGGCCCTTGAGAGGGTTCCTCAGCTGTTTTCGGGGCCTTCCAGCCTTGAGGTCCTTCTCTGCGGCCCTGAGCATTGTGTCCTTTTGCGGGAAGAAGCAAGCTGGAGATGTCAGGGCAGCACCTCCACGAAGATGGTGGTTGCGGGGGAATAGCTGCGCTGCATCTCGGCTTTGCCCCTGGGCTGGGCAGCGAGGGGGAGATTTGGGGAGCTGGCTGCCCCTGGTCCATTTGTGGGGCTTGGGGCAGCTTCCAGCCAGATCCCCAGGCCGCTTTGTCCCCATTCGCTGGGAAGACTGAGCAACAGCAGGCTGCAGAGGGCAGCGGGAGCCGGCCAGTCTCCTGCACAGGGTGTTCTTGCTTCCCATGCAGAGTGGGGGGAGATGCAGAACGTTACCACCACCCGGGAGCGAGCAGAGCTGCGTGGCATGGAGAAGTTCACCAACTACAGTGTGCAGGTCCTGGCCTACACCCAGGCGGGTGACGGGGTCCGTAGCAACGTCCTCCACATCCAGACCAAGGAAGACAGTGAGTGCTTGCCCGGGCTGTATGGAACCTGGGTGGGGCGGGTGGGGGGAACCCGTGCCTCGGCCTGCGAAGAGCATTCCTACGCAGTCTGTGTGGGAGACGACTGCCCGCTTTGGGCTTGCAGATGACTCTGCCTCGCTAGGACCCCCGGGGCCTCTTCCTTTTTTTCTCCCTTGCTCTTGAGATGGGGGAACAGAGCTTTTCACCCCACCTATCTCAGTTATGCAGCCTCTTCTGCTGCATGCCACGGTCAGCCTGTCCCACTGGAGTGGGTGGGGTTGGCCTGTTCCTGCTGTGACACTGGGCATGGACCTCTGATCTCCCTAAGGGGGGAGGACGGTGTGTCTTTTAGACAGCGGGAGAGAGTCAAGGGCTGCCGGGTGCTGGGGACTCTAGAGAAGCCAAGTGGCCGCAAGGCTTGGAAGGAGGCACGATAGAGACCTCCAGGGTGGAAGGGAAATAGAATCCATAAGGAGCAACCCGTTGAGGGAGGATGTCAGGACCTGAAAGGCCCTCTTGAGCATATGACACCCGGCAGCTGTGGTCTTCCTCTCCTGATGTGGACTTTCCTAGGTCAAAGAGGCCTTCTTTTGTTTGCACCAACATGAGTGTAGATATATCACCAGGCATCCTTGTGAGCATGGGAAGATTGAGCCAAGGTGCTCTTCCTAAGTCCTGCTGGGTTTGGCTGGCCAAGGGACCTCTGGTCACCTGCCTTTTGGTGACCTGCAGGTCCTCAGGACAGGAAAGGGATGCTTGATCTGGGCTGTGCTCCATCCCCCCACTTCAGGAGAGGGAAATGTTGAGGGTGTTGAAGCAGAGCCAGGAGGAACTGGGGTTTCCTTCGAGCTGTGACATGATTTGAATGGTGGGCTGGGGTTCTTAGTGTCAAAGGGGTTGGACTGGCACTGGGGAGGCCCAGATGAAGTCCACCCTCAGCCCTAGAGGCTCTCTGCGTGACTTTGGACCAGTCATTCTCCACCTTTCAGGGTTGCTGTTGTGCAGAAAAATGAGATATGATGTACTAGGAATGCCTCCTTGAGGTCCCGAAGGAAGGCATGACATCAGTCTAATAAACAAATGTCAGTTTTAGGACTTGAGCTGGCCTTCCTTTGCTTCCCACCTCAAAATGCCAGTCACAGCCTGGGGAGGCTTTGAGGGCTTTGAGAAGGAGCTGAGGCAGAGGCAGAGGCTGGTCCAAAAGTGAACTCCCACCCTGCATGGCCATCGCAGCTCTGGGCAGGTCTTTCCAGAGCTGCCTGGCTGGACCTTGGCGCCAAGTTCAAAAGACTGGCAGGGAGGCTGGTTCTGGCTCAGCTGCCCAAGATCTGCAGAGGGTCCCGCTGGGGAACGGGAGGGTAGCTCCCAGGCCGTGGGGTGAATGAGTGTGGGGGCCCATCCCCAGAGGTGGGGTGGTCTGTGGGTCTGCCCTGTCCCTCGGCAGAAGCGACCACAGTGAGGAGAGGTGCTGATCACCCTCTGAAAAGCACTGCTGTTGGGTGGGAAGGGTTTCCGCTTCCTCCAGCAGGTACCTGGGCCTTTCCTGCCTCAGCTGGGACTGTGACCCAGGATTCCCCCGTCCCTCAGTCAAGTCCCGTCCTTGCCTGCTTGCCTGGCCCCTGGTGGGTGGGGGGGGAGGGCTTTCACTGGGTTGGGTAAGCAGAGAGGAGGACCTGGGGAAGAGAAAGGCCTTTCTGTGTGTCTGTGTGAGGCCAGCCTCTGCCCCGCTTCAAAGCCCCTTACCTGGTGGGTGGGGCTGTTCTGCAGTGTATTACCTCCTCTTCAGTAACAGCCCTCAGCTGGGAGGATGCAGCGTGCCCAGGTGTTGGCTGGCCAACTTTCTGCTGGTCCCTTCCAGCAACCTTCCACGCATGGCACGGGAGCACTCTGCTGGAGCCCACGTTCCTAAACCTTGGCTCTGCTTGCCTCGGTCTGTCAGGAATCTGCCCGAGACTCGCCTCATCTGGCCGGGCTGGGAGCAGGCAGCCAGGACGTCCCCTTTAGTGGCAGCAGCTGCTCTAAAGGGAGAAATTGGGGGTCCTGCCAATGAGATATCCGGTGGCTAGCACAACTGGGGCAAAAGCAAAGCACTGCTCCCCCAAGTTCCCCCCGCCCCCCGGGCAGGGCAGTGGAAGTAGTTGTGCTTCCTCCCTCCCTCCTGCACTGGTCTGGCTGCCCTGCAGCCCATGTAGAGACCTCAGGTTGGGAGGAGACAAGGAGTCCTGTGCCTTGAGAATCATGCCCCTTCTTTGCTTGTTTCCTCTTCCAGTTCCTGGTCCTCCTGCCGGGATCAAAGCGGTGCCTTCCTCTGCCAGCAGCGTTGTGGTGTCCTGGCTGCCACCCTCAAAACCCAATGGAGTTATCCGGAAGTATACCATTTTTTGCTCCAGCCCAGGTTCTGGCCAGCCGGTGAGCAGCTGTGGTGGGGCTGCTGCGGGAGTGGGGACATCTGTGCCTTAGCTGCCTAGCCGGGGGGGGGGGGAGGGCAGCAAAGCACTGTCCCTTCCCCGAAGAAAGGACCTGCTAGAGAGAATGGCCTCAGACGCTTTGCTCCGGGGATCCTCAGCCCTGGGTGGCAGTCAGGAGTTGCCGGGAGCAGCCCTCAGTCAATTCTGGAAACCAGGATGGGGTGAGGAAGAAGAATGTTACAGTGGGGCAGACCTCTGTCCCATAGTGCTTGTCCTCTCTCTCTCCCTCTGGCCACTGTTTCTCTTTCACCACATCCCATAACTTACAGGCTGACAAATTTATCTTGTTGCTTATTTTACAAAGCAGAAACAGACTTAAATGGCCATCATTAATGTACTAATTCAACTTAAATCCTGCCTTGTGGCTAACTCCGATAATGCACAAATCTATATTTAAAAGATAAAACATTTAAAAACACACCCGTAGAAGTCAAAGATAAATGGCATTCATGAGTTGAATCTTTATCAGAATAATCTACTTGAAATATTTCTTTGCCAATTGGTGGGGAGGCATCAAGCGCTTACTTCACCTCCTGAGCAGGCAGTTCCCCTGTGCGTTTCCTCCAAGGCACCTGAACAGAGTATCCTCCTAGTTCCAACTGCTTTGCCTTGCCTGTCGAAGGTAGAGGTCAGATTGTCACCTCCAGGGCAGGTCATCCAGTGATGGCCATTTCAGGATTCCCTAGGGTGGCCTGGGCTTTTGTTAGAGAGCTGGATGCAGAGGCCAAACTGGGAGACCGGTCAGTTTTCACTCTGAGCTCTCTGTCAGAGCAGGCTGAGGCAAGGGTGCTGCTCTGCAGGGAAGTCTTTGGAGAGGGAATGGTGCTCCCGCAGGGTGGCCGCTACCCTTTGGCTAGGCTGGTCATAATCGTTTCCTACTTTGGCAGCTGCAGGGGGCGGGATCAGTTAGGATGGTCTGCCTTAGGCCTTTATGGATCTTACTGATCTCCAAGCATGCTTCGGGAATTTCCCAGTGCTTTGGCAAGCAGTTTGACCACATGCTTAATTGAAGCATGGCTACTTCTATGCCCTTGTTCCACCAGTGGAATTGGTTGAGGTTATCCCAGCTGTGTTGGGTTGAAAGAAGCACCTTCAAGCCACCATGACTTTTTTCGGCTAGTCACTTTGCAGATGAAATCGCTCAAGCTTTCTTGGAGTTAGATGACAGCTGGGCACAGTCTAATGAGGTGCAAAGGTCAGTGCCTTGCAAAATCGTGTGGTATTCATTTGAACTATGAACTCCAGGGAGGTTGACAGAGTTTCCTGTGGGATGAACTCTGCCACGTGTAGGCTGGCTCCTTGTCCCTCGTGGCTTTTCAGAGTTGCCAGGGAGGATATGAGGAGCTGGATTGGAGAAATGACAAATGCCTCTTTGAAGGAGGGAATGGTATTGCCAGTCTGAATATCTGCTTCTATCTCTACATTTCCCTTCTTTGGGAAGACTGTAGAGAAGGTGGTGGGGCCCTGGGGTGAAGTGGATTACTTAGACTGTGCTCAGGCCTGGACGTAGGACAGAAATTGCATCGGTTACTCATGTGGATGACCTGTGGCAGGACCGTGAGGAAGGGTGATCATTCTGGATTTCTCAGCAGCCTCCCCATACCACTTGTCATGATAGCCTTATGAAAATTAGTGATGCTCTTTGGCAGTTCCTCTGCTCTTTCCTGAGCTGGTAGTACTAGGTTTGGGTGGTTGGAAGGAGCCATCCCAACAGGCAACCTGCGGGGGAAATAATCTGTTGGTTCAGGGTGAGGTCTCATCAGCTACTGATTTCCACTCTCCAGCTGAGCAGGAGATGGCATCCTGACCCCATGGTGATGAAAGATTGCAGAAAGATGGAACCCTCTGACTCTAGGTTCCATCTCTGGCTCTAGAGTTGCATCCCCCCTGAAGGAGCAAGTGCACAGTCTGAGGTTTCTTCTAGCAGCTCCTGAATTAGCAGATAGAGACTGTGGCTGGAAGAGTTTTGGCCCAGCTTCAGCTGAGGTGCTAGGTGTGGCCTTTTTGGGAGCAGAGGGCTTTGCCGATAGTGAGTCATGCCATTATCATTTGGCATTTGGACTACTGTAATTTCTTCAGCATGAAGGCTAACTTGTATCTTCAAGATAAGTTCTGAATTATCTTATTCAGAAGCTACAGCTGATGCAAAAGACAGCTACCCACAAAGTAACAGGGGAGATCAGTTATTGTTGGTTAATAGCAATGTTGTGAAAGTTGTCCCAGTTGCCAGTTTGTCTCTGGGCCAATCCAGGGTGCTGGTGATTACCTGTAAAGCCCTTTATGGCTCACTTCCAGGTTGCATTCAAGACTGCCTGCTCCAAGTAGAATCTACCAGTACCAGCAGGCCAAGCGGGCACACTGCAGCCTGCACCCCCAGATGTTAAGGATGTGGGCCCAGAGGGTTAGGTGATTGGGTTAGACCTTTTAGTTGTGACAGCTTCACGCTGAAACAGCTTTCCATCTGAGGTTAGGATGCTCCTGTTGACCCCTAGAAGGGCTGAGAAGATGCTCTTCTCTTGTAGAGACTTCAAGACAGCTGTCAGGGAATGCCTGGTTTCAAGCTTGATGTATTACAGTATGGCGGCTGAGATACGATGATTTTACAATCCTTGTGCTTCATCATTTCATTGTTTTTAGGAGGCTGTGAGCCGTCTTGTAATAAATAAATAAAATACAATAGAAGCATTTTCTACAGAACAGGCTGCTGCTCCTTTGGTCTGTGGCTGCTGTGAGGGTAACTTCTGGTCCATGCAGAACGTGGACTCCTTTGTTGCACCAGCGGCAGCAGCAACACGTCAATGGATTCAGCCCACTGGAGATCTTAGTTGGCCCCCAAAGCTTCCTGGGAAAATTCGAGGTCCGTCAGGTTGGGAAGGAGGGCGGGGACAGGATTTGCTTATCAAAATCTCTTTCTGCAGTTCATTTTAACATCTGAGCCCTTCGTTTCCAGGGCAACGTAATCTTTTCATCAAAGCAACTGGTGAAGCTGCTGGGATCTGATATTGTTTCCTTGGCATCTTGTCAAGGCTGCCATTTGGCTTAAAATTATGTATGCAATGTAATATTTATGCTTGCATATTTAAACATTGGTTAGATTTAAGTGAACTGCCTGTGGATCTACCAATCCATGTTCCAAGTATGCCAAGCCAAAGCTGTTTGGGCACAGAGGTGAGGCATTTGTCTACCAGTCAGGCTTGGCATTAGCCTGGATGGAGCTTCCATGGCAGCTGCATGTGCCCACTGGTGGCAGCTCTGGGAAATCTTTGCAGCCTTGAGTCTGGAAGTGCAAGGCTCCCCCGAGTGGCTGGTTGTACCTGAGGGGCTTTGGGGGGGCGGAAGTCAAGCTTGTCTGGAAGAGTCTCCCTTTCTCCTGACCCAAGGGAGAGGTCCAAATGTTGAGAACTTGTGGGCTCGGGCCTGCCGGCCTGCCTGGCTCCACGGGGTTCCACCTCGGGCCACAGTTTAAAAGTGGTCTGGCCAGGCAACTTGGATAATCTGTCAAGCCGGCAGTCAGTGCAAGTCACAGCAGCCTGAATCCTCTCCTGTGTGGAATTTTCCCTCTGTTTGCCCGAAGCAGAGCATGCTGTGAGTTGTAATAGGGTAGCAAACCCATAAATAGGCACCATCCGTGAGCTCCAGGCCCGTAATGTAAGCCTTGTGCTCTGGTGGTCCAGCAGACAGGGTGACGCCTCCTTGCCCAGCACCAGAGCTGCAGAGACATTTCCCTCCTCAAGACTCTGCTCTAGCTTCTTGAAAACAACAGAGATTGGGGCTATTTTGCTCATTCATGAACGAGCCCACGTTAGAGGTGAAATTTGAGGTAGCCACCTTTTTTTTTTTTGCTTAATGCAAAAATAGGCAGTGAAGAACTCCAAAAGTATCTGCCTGGCTTGAAGAAATGAAGAGTAAATAATAAATGTGGTTCATTGTAGGAAGAATAGTGTGTCTGCACAAATGTAAGAGATCTTGCAGAACTTGAGGAAAGCAGTTAGGGAAGAGCTTCTCTCCTGAGACCAGAAACCGATGGAGTTGGCAGAGACTTCGGACAGAAAAAAAGGGAAACGCGGGTGTCCATCAGCTGGGGCCCCTGAAACCAAAATGGGCAAATCTGGCAATGGCTCACTGTCCTTGCTAGTTAGGGTGACCAGTGCTGCCTCCAGGGTCAGAGGCCTCTGGGTGGCGGCTGTTGGGGACCTGGACTTCTGAGAGGCCTCTGTTGGGTAAGCAGGAAACCAGTCCCAGGTCTGATCCAGCTGCAGGGCTGCTCTCCTTCTGTTCTTCAGGCTCCCAGCGAGTACGAAACAAGTCCAGAGCAGCTGTTCTATCGCATTGCACACCTGAACCGTGGGCAGCAGTACCTGCTTTGGGTTGCAGCTGTCACCTCAGCAGGGCGTGGCAACATGAGTGAGAAAGTCACCATTGAGCCTGCTGGAAAAGGTTTGGCAGAGGAATGAGGGGAACCTCTTGGAGTTGGGAAGCTGGGGTGCTGTGGGCCAAGTGGACGTGCCTTCTACAATGCCACCCCTCCCCTTCTTTTTCAATTCCAGCTCCAGCCAAGATAATCTCATTTGGCGGCACGGTCACCACTCCGTGGATGAAAGATGTGCGACTGCCGTGCAGTTCAGTGGGGGAGCCTCTCCCAGCTGTGAAATGGACTAAGGACAGGTATAGTTTTACCAAGGGGGTGGCCCCCGGAAGGTCTCTGGCCAGCCCCTACCTTTCTTGTGATCGCGTCTTTTTCTGCAGTGATGATTCAGCTATTCCAGTCATTTTGGATGGTCATCGCCAGATCCAGCCCAACGGCACCCTGATTCTGCGCTCCGTGAAAGCAGAGGACTCTGGCTATTACACTTGCACTGCAACAAACACCTGGGGGTTTGACACCATCATCGTCAACTTGCTGGTGCAAGGTGAGCCAGTAGAAGGAGCTCTTCTCTTCCCCATCCTTGGCTTTGTCCTTAGGACAGGGAAGCTGGGCAGCTCATAGCCCAAGTGACTGGCCAACATGACTCCCTACCATCCCTGCCCTGGAGTGCCCAGCTTTGGAAGCTCCAAGAGCTGAATGTGGAGGAGCTGGGTCAGAAGGAAGCTGACCCAAATGGCCTGTCTTATCAGTCCCTCCGGACCAGCCCCGGCTGATGGTGTCCAAGACTTCGGCTTCATCTATCACCTTGGCCTGGATCCCCGGTGACAATGGTGGCAGCTCCATCCGAGGCAAGTTGAAGGGGGGGATGCTGCACTTGATGGGGTAGGTGGAGGGGGCATGGCTGTTCCTGAATGTCTGCCCAACTCTGTCTCCCATTTCTGAAGGGTTAGGCCTTCCTTCTCTGGGTTTGCGCTGTTAGTCCTCTGGGCGCAGCTCCCTGATGTTGCTGTGGCCAAAGATTTACCAAGGGAGGCTGGTATTGGGTGCAGGCATTCTTTTGAAGAGCACCAAATGTATCCTTGGCTCTGTGAAAGACTTCTCAGAGCTTCATTCGAGGTAGGATGTGTGTGTGTGTGTGTGAGAGAGAGAGAGAGAGAGAAAGAGAGAGAACAGGTGGACGGGCAGAGCTCTAAGCAGCTCTGAGCGTAGCCTATTTAGGAAGGTCGGGGAAGGGCCGGCTGTTCCCTCTTACCTGGGCTCAGGTTCCTTGTCGTGCCTCCCTGATCAGCTTGTTTAGGGATGAGGAGGATGAAGATCTACCCTCCATTTTAGTTTCACAACAGGCCCTTGAGTTTAGTAGGGTCGAAAGGGAGTAGCTGGTGCAAGAACCCGTGTGGAGACTTCAACATGGATTTCCCTGGTCTGGGTCTGACTCCTTTAGTGAAGCTGTGTTGGGCCAGTGCCTTGCTCACCCCCTTCAAGTGCCCTCAGGGAAACAATGGCAGCCCCAGAACAAGGAGGGAATGGCGTCTTCACATTGCAATTAATTAAACACATGGAAATAATTACAAGGCAGTCTCCCTAGCCGGCAGCATTTGCTCGGGTGGCTTGATGTGTTTCCCTTTAATTGAAAACAGCCAGATACAGCCAGAAGCGCTGCAGTGCAACCGATGGGTGTAGAATCGCCTGCCTGTACAGTTTCCCTGTTTGGTTGGGGCGCTGGAGAGAGGTGTGTGACTTTAAAGATGAGGAGGAGGAGGAGGAGGAGATGATGGAGGAGATGGAGAGCTGGAAAAATGGTGGGGACAGAGGAGCACGACTGCACTGAGCCTGTGAGGCCAGAGTGGGAGGCTGTTTTCTACTTCAAGGCTGGGGCTTCATGGCATGAATCGGTGGGGTCAGATCCCCGAATGCCCAAATGAATCTCTCCCTCTCTCTCTGGCACGAACATACATGCACAGGCGCTGCCACCCTTCATTCATAGCGTGCACAGATGGGCCCTGAGGCAGCGTTGCACCGTCATGTTTGATGAGGCATTTTGTTGTTCTGATTAACTTTGCTTATCGAGCTCTGGATTTGCCTTTTGCCAAGTGGGAGATGGCTGTTTTAGGAGAATGGGCGTCCAGCTGAAGGTCTGCCGTTTCTTCCTTTGGAGGAGACACCCGGTGGTCCTGGAGCCCCTGGGCGTGGGGTGGGGGAGGCTTCAGGGACCTAAACCTGGGCTGTGAGCATTGCTGCCTGCATGAACTGTGGGGATGAGGAGATTGCAGGGGCTTCCCCGCTGCACCTGCTGGGTGGACTCCTCTTCTCCTACTTGCTGCATGCCCACAGATGCCTTTGCTGCACCCCTGCAGGCTTTGTGCTCCAGTACTCAGTGGATAATAGTGAGGAGTGGAAGGACGTATTAATTGCTTCCACAGAGCGTTCCTTCAAGCTGGGGAGCCTGAAATGTGGGACCTGGTACAAGGTGAAGCTGGCAGCCAAGAACAGTGTTGGAGCTGGCCGCATCAGCGAAATCATCGAGGCCAAGACCCATGGCAGAGGTGACTGGGGGCATGGGGAGGCGGGGGGTGGGCAAGGCGGCAGCAGCAGCAGCAGCAGCAGCAGCAGCAGCAGCAGCCGGGCGTGGCTGGAAGGGTGCCCACGCAGACCGGAAGGTGGAATTTGCCGGAAGATGACGGGGGTGCCTTTTTAGAGTCTGTCAGGAAGGAGAAACTGCAGCGAGAGAAATTGTGGTCCCTGCACAGCTACGTGTTTTAGCAAGTGCCAAATAAACCACGTTGCTGTGGTTGCCATCCAGCCGGCCTTTCTCTTGTGCTGGAGCTAATCTGAATCCCCTCTTTCGGCAGAGGGGCCTTTGGCCTATTCCAGCCTGGCCTCCTAATTTTAAACAAGGCAGACAAGTTTATTATAATGGTTTGCAGACAGCCCCAATGTTTTCAAAGGTTTGTCAGTTTAAGGAATGCTATAGACTAAGTGCACCATGTGAAGCATAATTGAAAGATTACACACACCAAGTGGATTGCAAGCTTGGCTCTGACCATTTAGGATCAAAGCCACAGTGAATCGCCTTGCGCTAAGAAGGCCTCCTGTTGGGCACAGGATCCTTATGGAAGAGTCACGAACAATGTTCGCTCTAATTCCTGACATAACGTGGTGTGTGGAAAAAAAGTATTTTATGTAGTGTTTCCCAAACCAAGTACAAACTTGTGCACCACCATACAAGTATATGAGTACATTGCAAATACATGTAATAGCAACATGTTAAAATCTTTGTGTATTTCTTGGTTAAAGTATATAAACCAGAAAGTATAATAGTATACATGCCTAAAAGTTGTGTCTCCAGGTTATATATCACTCCCAGCAGCTGCCCTCTGCAGTTCTCTTGGCGGCCTTTTTCACACGTGTTTTGCCCATTCCTTCTTCCCAGGGCTGAGAGAGGGGGCTGCTTTGTGCCTGGGGGGACTAGAATTCACTCCCCCGGTTTCTGTCCTGATGCCCTAACCATACACCAAACTGGTTTTGCACATACATGCTTACAATTATAATATAAACTCACTAGTCACTGATAATTGATAATTGCAATGTAAGCATTTAAAATTATTTCCTTTTGAGGGGGAGGGGAGAATTGAAATGAAAGATAATTAGAAAAAGAAAAGCATACAAAAAGCGTTTAGATAGCTTCCCCCCCCCCCATTTTTTCCTTCTTCTCTGGAGGTATTCTGAACTTATTTAAACTTTAATTATTAGTAATTTAAAAATTGAAATTTGTATAAAGTTAGCGACAAACTTGGATGTTGTGTGGCCTGCAACTCAACAGATATTAATTAAAGCTTTTTTGGGGGGAAGGAGGGAGGTGCTCCTTTGTTTGCAGGCGGCTCTGGGGTCCCCCCAGTGCGCCTCTAGCTGGGCCCGGTCCACAGCAAGTCAGCTGCAACTGCAAGGCTGGCAAAGGACAGCCTGTCTGCAGTCCCTGGCAAAAGGCTCCCCCAGGAGCCCCTGCTCAGTCCGTGCTGCAGCAGTGCCAAGCGACCCTCGTGCTGCAGTTAAGCCGAGGCAGTGAGCTTTTGCAGGACCCCTTGCGAGCCCTGAGTTTTATGGTGCCTAAATTGATGATAATGACGACGTAAATTAATTTTGTGTGTGCTCTACTTTTTACTGGTGGGCGGGTTGAGGAGTAGTGACCCGAAAGAAACCCTTGGTGCCACTTTCTAGAACCTGACCAACTGCTATATTCTACCCAAGCTCACCTTCTTCCTTCTCATTATAGAACCATCTTTCAACAAGGACCAACATCTGTTCACCCACATAAACTCCACACATGCCAGACTAAGCCTGCAAGGCTGGAACAATGGGGGCTGCCCCATTATAGCAATCGTCCTGGAGTACCGGCCCAAAAGCACATGGGTCTGGCAGAGCCTGCGGGCTAACTATTCAAGTGAAGTATTTCTGACAGATCTGCATGAAGCCACTTGGTATGAGCTGCGCATGAAAGCATGTAACAGTGCTGGCTGTGGCAATGAGACCCTGCAGTTCGCCACACTGGACTACGATGGCAGTGAGTGTGGATCGGGCATGGGAGGTTAGAAGCCCCAGTTGGCCACGGGCCAGGCTTTTTCAGGAGGTGCACAGATTGTGCTTTGACGCTTATTCTGCACAGGTACCATTCCACCTATTAAGTCGGCTCAAGGAGAAGGAGATGACGTCAAGAAACTTTTCACCATTGCTTGCCCTGTCATCTTGGCCACCCTCGGCATTGCGTTGCTCTTTGTTGTTCGAAAGAAGCGGAAGGAAAAGCGTCTGAAACGTTTGCGAGGTGAATGCAACCAGGAGAGAAATCCCCGTGCCAGATGAGACTGAGCAGTAATCACCCTTGTTTTCCCCACTAGAGTAAGGTTTGCACTGGGACCCTGCTACTGCCTATTTAGGTGGGGGTGGCGGGTGGAAAGAGAGATGCTGCAGGATAGAACCGCCCTTAAAGCTGGCAGAGTGGGCACGTGCTCCACTTCATTTCTCAGCAGTTGGGGCTTCTCCGTGAACTTAGGGCACAGATGAGACTGTTTCTGGAGTCTCTTTTCTTTAGCCTTAGCTTCTCCTAGAAAGGAGCCCCCAGGTCAAAATGCCCGTGGTGACCTCCTGGCCCTGATTCAAGTGCCACAGGAGCAGCCGGGCAGAGGACTGCTTCTGTTGACAGGCCTGACTCCATTTGGGCATCTCTGCTCTTTCCCTTGCAGATGCCAAGAGTTTGGCTGAAATGCTCATCAGGTGGGTAAGGTAACAGCATTCAAGTCTTGTTGGTTTAGCATTTGCATGTGGGATGGATACAGATGACCTTGAGCCCCGAATGCTCTTGTTCTTCTCTTTCACAGTAAGAATAATCGCAGTTTTGACACCCCAGTAAAGGGCCCTCCACAAGGCCCTCGGCTGCACATTGACATCCCCCGGGTTCAGCTGCTCATTGAGGACAAGGAGGGGATCAAGCAGATCGGTGAGCAGCTTCCCAACACTTGCTCCTGCTTCCTGACACCCCAGTTCACAGGCCTGTCCTGGTCTGGGACTCAGGCCAGCGGTGTTGAGGTTACAGACATACTGTCCTCAGAGGCTTAATGACGCTGAAAGTTGCCGGCCAGAAACGGTCGACGCTTCAGCGGTTCGAGTCCAGCCTTCGCATTAACAGGGTGAGCTCCTGTTTCCCCCCCTCCCCCCGCAGCTCCTGTCAACCCAACAGGTCGAAAACTCACATGAGTAGATAAATGGGTACTCTCACTCCGGTGGGAGGAAAAATGCTGGCAGCGCCTTGCACAGAGAGATGGGACCAGTTGCCGGTAAGCGCGAAACCGCGCTCGCCCGAAAAGGGCGCGAAGCAACGGAAATCCCGCCTCCTGCACTCGCCAGCTGGGCTCTGCTCTAGGAAGGAGGCTCTGGCAAACCGCTTCCGAAAAACAATTGCCTTGAAAACTGCAAGGATTCGTCCAGGCGATCACTGCAGGGTCAGTAATGACTGAGTGCAGACGGGAAAAAAAAAAAGTTACTTTCCCCTGGGTCTGTGGATAGGGTTGCTTCTTCTTGCATATGTGACTACAGTCCTGTGTGGACCAGCCTCAACTGGGGTGAATTTTGTTTGGGACTCCTGGGCAAGCATTTCGGGGGAGGTCTCTGTGGCCAAGTGTGGGCGCTGGCCTTCCTCTCTACACCCTCCGCCCCTAATAAGGCTGTAAGAGCAGGAAAGTTACACCACCATCCAACTCTGTGGACTTCTCTTGCGGGAGGGGGCAAGGTAGAGGCTATTGCATCTCAAAAAGGAGCTTTCTAGCAGTCCCAGGATAGGATGTCATTTTCCAAACTTATTTTCCACAGGAGATGATAAAGCAACAGTCCCAGTCTCTGATCCAGAATTCAATCAGACTGTCAACCCACAGAGCTTCTGCACAGGTGTTTCTCTACACCATCCAGCACTGATCCAGAACACGGGGCCCTTGATCGATATGTCTGACATCCGTCCTGGCACAAGTAAGCACTGCAGGCAATCCTCAACTGATATCCAACGCTGGACCCCACAGGAGAGAGGTCAGGGGCCGTAGCCCAAGCAGAAAAGCTTTAAATCAAGTGCCTCTGAAAGCAGACAGGTCGCTGGACCTTGAAAAAGGGAAGTGCTCTCTGGGGGACTGTGTTGGCCCCACTTATAGCCAAATTATTTCTCTCTAGCTAAGGTTCTCACAGCAACCAGCTCTGATAAAAGAGGCTTTGGATCAAGTGGCTCTGTGAACCTAGACTGACAATACTGGAACAATGAGGTTCTGAGAACTTGACCATTTAACTGGAAAATGCCTTTTTTCCACAAAATAAACCCACTGTGGTTTGGCATGTGGCCAGACTGTTTGTAGCCAGCTTTTAGTGATTTCAGGTCCTGCCCAAGAAAAATCTACAGGGCCCTTATGAATGAATAGGACAAGGCTGGTGCCTTCTCTCCCCTCCTATTCCGCATGGCCTGCGTGCCGGTGCCTGCTTCACCTCCCATGTGCCTTGCTTAGAACCACAGGTGGCACGCCCAGGAGCACGGGCTCCCTGCTCCTCCCCCTAACTCTCCCATAGCTGCCCCATCCCACCTGACTGGCTCATCTACCCCTCTGCTCCATCTGCTGAGCACCTTCCCGTACTTTATGTTTGCATAGCTGTTCCTCCTGCACACCGTCGTCAGTGGTTTTGTACTTTCCCTGCTGTCTCCCGCTCTGCAGTGCCTCTGGCCAGAGTATGGATCTTCTAGGTCCATGCCTGGCGAGACCTGTTTTGATCAGGGCGTGGTCCATATCATGGTCCATCTCACAGGCTGTGCATGACATGTTCAGTGCATGGAATGTTGTACACATCCCAGGGTGAGTATATCCAAAAGGAAAGGAAAAAAGAAGGTCTGCAGATACAAAAACTCATTTTAAATACAAGGCATCACTGACTCCTAGGTCTGATGAAAACTAATAAAAATGAAGCTGTTGGCGAGAAACAACAGCCACCGCACAAGGCAGACTTCAGCCCAATCTCATAGGGTCCCACCTACATAGTTCTCATTTCTCCTTCTAAAGCACAGATACAGCAGCCATCTTCTTTTGCAGATCCTGTTTCAAGGAAGAGTGTGAAATCTACACATAGCACCCGGAACAGATACTCTAGCCAGTGGACTCTCACCAAGTGCCAGGCCTCCACGCCAGCACGGACTCTTGCCTCTGACTGGAGAACTGTTGGCTCCCAGCATGGCATTACAGTGACTGAAAGTGACAGTTTCAGTGCTAGTTTGTCCCAGGATACAGGTGAGTTGAGTCATAGCTGCATAGCACATGACTTCCAAATACAGCTGCAATTTGTTTTGCCCTGTCACCCGAGAGCTTTCAGGGATAAAAAATTGAGGCTCATCCCTCTTTGCCTATACCTTGCAGGGGTTTTATTTATTTATTACAATTTATATGCATACAGCCAAATTAGACTCTTAAATGGTTCTACAAAATAGTACATTCAATTAAAAACAATAACAAAAATTACATCATAAACCAGGCTACTTCTATTAATAGCTAGCACCACCTTCTGTTCATCATCCAGCAAGGAAAGTCACTCACAGTAAGTCAATCTACTATTCCCCAAAGACTTTCCAAAATAGCCAGGTCTAAATAGTTTTTCTGAACACCAGCAGCATTGTTGCTGATCTGACCTCGGATGCAGCACCAGGAGAGGAGCAGCAATGGAAAAGTTGGCACCTTATTGTGGGGTTGAAAGGGTATCCTTCCTGTTGGAGCTTAGTGAACAGATAGAAGCTTCTGGGATAGAAGCTCCTGGCGTTGCAGGAGTTAAATCAAGAGGTGATGAAGGAATAAGTAGCTGTGAACAGATACTCCTAATCCAGGAATTGTTGTAACTGACATACAAGATGGAGTGGTGCAAAAACTCCCCTAGCCACAGCTGCCTCCTGCTCCTTGAGCAAATGTGAATCCAGGAGGACCCCTTATTTCTGAACCATTTCAGGCTTAGGGGACATGACCCTGCCCAGAACAAAAGATGGGATATCGCTGATTTCCAATCTCACATCCACTCATTATATTATCAGGATTGCTCCTGAGTATGTTCCTGCCCAGATCTTCAGAAACTCCAGGCTTTGAGATAACGCCTCAACCACATCTCCTCTTTGACTCCAGGGTCAGGAAGTATAAGAATTGTTTTCATGCGTTCCCAGCTGCTTAAGCTTAACAAAGGAGAGTTGGAGTGCCATCAGCTGGCCTTGTGGTTGTCCTGACAGATTTTGCGTTGTGTCCCTCTTTGTTCCCACAGACAAAGGCCGGAACAGCATGGTGTCCACAGAGAGTGCCTCATCTACTTATGAAGAGTTGGCACGGGCCTATGAGCATGCCAAGCTGGAGGAGCAGCTGCAGCATGCCAAGTTTGAAATCACTGAGTGCTTCATTTCTGACAGCTCCTCTGACCAGATGACCACTGGCACCAATGAGAATGCTGACAGCATGACTTCCATGAGTACTCCCTCAGAGCCAGGCATCTGCCGCTTCACAGCTTCTCCTCCCAAACCACAGGACAGTGACCGTGGCAAGGGCGTAGCTGTGCCTATCCCTCACCGAGCAAATAAAAGTGAGCTATGATGCAGCTGCTGCCTTTTGGTGCCCCAAATGAAGAGCACAGCCCCGATGCCATTGATTGCAGCTCTTCATGAGGCACCTCAAGACAGTCTTCCCATAACCTATTTGAATGAAACTGGATAATGGAGTGGGATGTTCTCTGTGCAGGAAACAGCCACACAGCCTTCAGGTTATGTAACTAGAGCTGGTCTGAGAGATTTATAAATGGATGATAACGCTTGCTCAAGTGGAGAGCTGGCGTACTGAGGGGATGAGGAGTGGGGACGCTGTAGCTTGCCAGCTGAGTGGGCTGGATCTTTAGGCTACACCTGCTTTGCCTTTTCCCTGGAGGATTTGCTTGTTTTCAGGTGACTGGAAGAATTTTCCCCCTAGTCCTTTTGTCCCCTGTTTGTAATTGAATATCCTTGTGGCTATTCCTGGGCTGCCTTCAGCATCTGTGCTTATCTTCTTTCTGCCTTCTACAGGTGACTACTGCAACCTGCCTTTGTATATGAAATCTGAAACGTTCTTCCGCAAGCCAGACCTTCAAGACCCTTGTCCTGCAGTGCCACCCCGGGAGGCCTCCATACGAAATCTGGCTCGGGCTTATCACACACAAGCCAGACACTTGACATTAGATGCCAGCAACAAAGCCTTGGCTGCACCCCATGCAAGCGCAGCCACCACCTTACCTCAGAGAACTCTTGCTATGCCAGGCTCGGCCAGCGGTGCCCCTTCTGCTGCCCCCACTGCTGCTCCTGCCCCAGCCCCTGAACCCAGCCCAGGTCCTACTGCTGAGCCACGCTTGCCTACGCACAGCAAGATTGGGGGGTCCAAAGACTCACTACTGGAAATGAGCACGTCTGGTGTAGGGAGGTCGCAGAAGCAGGGAACTGGTGCCTACTCAAAATCCTATACGCTGGTGTAGCGATGGGTAGAAAGGACAGCAGAGATGTGGCTCTTTCCCCAGGTGATTTATACTAAAATAAGTGGAGCACTTGTACAGAATGGATTTTTCTTTTTTGTATAAATGAAACTATTTTTCTCTTCTCCAGAACTCGGGGGGAAGTCACTGAGGGCTCAAAGCATTTGCAGGAATCTCTTTTACTGAAGAAACCCTGCTCTGTTTTCAGTGTTGCGGAGGAGGGCGCTGAAATCTGATGGGGCACGCGCTCTCTCCAGTCCTCCTCCTGCCCTAGTCACGCAACCTCTTGGTTTTGAAAAGACCCCTTTGGGACACTGCATGTTGTTTTACTGTTTGGTAAACCATGGGATTTGCTTCCAGTTGCATCTGCCTGTGTTAATACTTTTTTCTATTTTAAAAAAAAGCCAGCGCAGTGTGCAATAAAAGTTATGTTTCTATAACATGAGAGTCCTTTGTTTGGTGTAGGCTGATCTCTAAGAACAAAAAAGGAAGCAGGTGGCAGAGGCGACTTTGCCGGAACAGGTGCAGGAGGTGCATCCTGCAATTCTCATCCTGTTTTAACATGGATGAAGGTATTCTATGAAATGTCAGACATCAAGCAGATCATTATTTTATGCATACATCTCTTAGGCACCACAGCTATTTAAAAGCTAATGTCTAATATGACCTTTTAAAGTGCCATTTTCCTTTCCACAACATAGCAAATAAAATATGAATTGTTGGACACGGAGCGACAGTAGACCACCATTTGTTTCTTACTAGCAAACAAATGCTTCCAGTTATAGAGGCCATCAAACGGCAGATAGGATTGGTTTTTAGTAGGGCAGATTCAGGTTGAGACAGGCAGCAGCTGGAGACTTTTCATCAGCTCCCCAGCTGGTGTGTGTGCAAGGACAGTTGTATCTTAGGAAGGAGGAGTTGGTGGGGAGTTTCAGCCCAGGCTTTATTCTAGATTGTCTAGCAGTGGGTAGCGAGTTCATGTCTAGAGTTTTAGCTTTTCCTTCCTGTGCCGTATTTACTCTATGCTCCAGAAGTAACGATAAACGTAACAGCCTGCTCCATTGGATCCCTGCTTGGCAAAACTTCTAGGCGCTCAGGAAGAAAACCATTCACAGTAGGAGAGACCTCACTAGGGAAGAAAGACTACCCAAATGCACCAAGATCCCTTCCTCTCAGCAGTACGGGAGCAAGTACCAGATAGGTAGCCATGACCAAGTCACCTAAGTTCCTATTACTGCCTCCCTCTCTGCTCACGTCTTAGCTGATTATTGTGATGCACTAAGAATAGCAGTAGGAAAAGACCATTTGTTCAGGACATGTCTTGGAATGCCTACGAATAATTTTCTGCTATACTAGGGCAGAGGAGCAGGTAAGAAGAATGTGACTGGGGGGAATGTGGCTCTTGGAACAGCATTGGCATTGGCTGAAAGGATGTGGCTACAAGAGATGCTGGCGGGCAAATTTAGGGACTGATAAAGGAGAAACTGGTTCTCCCAGCCCCTTGCAGCATGGCAGTTAGCAGAATCTTCAAAGGGGTCAGTGATGAGTGCTCAACTTGGCATGCTTCTCCCTCTGGTCTGTGAACACATCAGTGCTGCTATGCTAAGAACTCCCTTCTTTCCAAACAAACCAAGAAACTAGAGTTATTAGAAAGCTCATGCTGATCAGTTGTGGGGCAGTGATTCCGAGGAGCCCAAAAGGGAAGTGCAAAGACCCCCACAGTGTTTTGCTAAAACATCTGCGCCTCGGCACCGTGGCTTATAAGGAGTCACTGACATGTTCTCCCGTGTGCATTCAACTAATCCCTTTGCAGGGATTTTGGCCTTGAGAGCTCTTGGTCCTTATCATGGATTAGGGACAGCACATGTGAAATTATCCCAGAATTGACTTGTGGCTCCAAGTCCCAACTAAAAGTTTTTCATTGCTGTTGTAATAATATGGGTCAACAGAGATTTCACTGATACATGTAGAACGTGGATGCCATGTGTCGTTGTTTACGGCAAGGCAGCCGCCCCCAAGAAGATGCTTTGGTGTTAATGTAACTATAAGCACCCCTGTGGCTTTTATCTTTCCATATGTTGAAGCCATGCCCCTTTGCTGAGGCTTCTGGCTTCCATTCCCAGCAGACCTTTTCAGTTCTAGGAACTGTCTCCCATTACGTAAGTTCTTCAGGAAGACAGCTCTCCTTCTTCCTCAATCCCCTTTACTTGCCCCATTGCCCAATAACTGAAAGAATACTGTGTGTCTGAAGCTCTTGTGTCCACAACCCGCCTTAAAAAGGAACAGAAATGTACTCTCCTGTCTTGAGGCTGAGTTACATTGGGTAGGGGGGGCCTGTGGACAAGGCAAGGCAATGACATTTCCTGGAACGTGCTGTGGCCAAGCTGGGAATAAAGCAAGAAAGGGGTAACACAATGGCAGTAATGAGATGAGCATGAGACCAACCTGCCCAACTCACCAATATTTATCTCACAAAGTTGTCCTAAGGACTGTAGTATTTCAAAATACAGCACTAGAAGCTTCAAGGCCCCTGCTGAGGCTCCTTAATTTCCACAGGCAAACACTGCCCCCAACATCTGGGCAGCAATGCTGGTTTAAAGCCACTATGGTGTTGACCTCAGCCTGGAACTGATCAGAGATACTGAAGACCCTCTAAGTGGTTTGGCCATACACTTCTCTATCAGAACTCCTTTTTGACATAACAAGCAGCAGCACTAGGGCAAGGGACACAGCACAACATCTCAGCTTAGCCAACTAGCCGGCCACATTGCAAGCTGCCAATGCTCCTCGCCTCCCTGAAGCTCCTGCAAGACATGGTGACAACCAGGCCGAGGACTGGGCTGGGCAAGCAAGCTGGTGGCATGGCAGTATAAGGACCTCAAGACTGGCATAACAGTTCAAAGTTCACAGCCTCCCAATCTATCAGCTTGCTTGTACTGCTGAGATGTGACATACAATGCTGTGCAACACTGTGTTGACCTTGTGCAAACTTCTGAGTGATCTACTTCCTGGGAACTGAGGTGGGTGCTCAGTGCCTTGCCCTGCAATATCTACAGCTAACTCCATCATGCCTGAACAACAAGAGGATGAAGGTAACAGCCTCCTCCCTCTGCATTTGATCAAAGAGACTGATTCACCATGATATAGAGTGCAATCATCATGCTGCCAGCATGGTATGGAAAATCATAAAAGGTCTTCAGCAAAGACAGCACTCTTCAGGCTCACCAGTTGCCTGCCTGGTGCTGCAGTAGGGCAAACTGTCACTGAACAGTTTGAAAAGGGAATAGACCTGCCTGAAAATGTGCCATGTTTTGAAACTTCTAATCTTCATCTATGATGCCTGAGGTATGTCACATTCCAATGCCGCTCACTGACTAGTGTGCACCAACAGAAAGAGGGAAAGGGGAGTGCAGGGATTAGGCATGGAGCAGAAGGCACAGGACTTCTACTCAGAATATAATACCTGGAAAACCAACCGCCATTTATATTTCCAATTACAAAAGGCCACCAGAAAAAGCTGGTTGAAGCTAATCAGCTGGGTATCCAGCAAGAGACAGATTTTCCTCTTGGCAATCTCCAGTATGGCCTCTGCTTTGATTAGGGAACAGAGAAACTCATAAAATAAGGTCAGAGACTAGACAAAGCAATGTAAATGTGAGAGATGGCCCATTTCAGAACCTGTCTGGAAAAAAATCTTCTTGACTGCAGCAGCGAAAAAGCAACAAAACCACCAAAGATGTAGAAAAGAGTACATTTAATCAGAATTTAAAAATACAGTTGATAGCTGAAGGATGCACACCACCAATCCTCTGCCGTAATATATGTTTCAATAAAGGTCAATAAAACAAGTCCTTCCAGTCTTGGTATGAACTGAATTGTGCTGTGAGCAAGGACAGGAGAAAAGCCGCTCCAGACCGCTTATAGGGAGAGATCTGCCCAGAGAAGTACCAGCCCCACAATGGAGAGGCCTGAGGCTGCTTAGACACCAGAACTTGGGGATGCTGCTCGTCTGTTGCCTGATTAGACACATGGTGATAATTGCTTGAAAAATAAGCCCAGTTTCAGAGGTCAGCAGTCCAGTTGAAAATGGGGGGGGGGGTGTTAGGAGAGGGGAGATTGTTGAGAAATTTAGCTTTCTTTTGGCAGCTTCATCAAAGGATATACCAAAAAGTGTGTAAGAAAGAGCACATTAGGCCATTGCCTGGTCTCATTTATCTAGTATCTCTGTTTAGCTTCTGGTGCTTCTGAGAGCACTGATGAATGTGTCCCATGAGTGCCATGGATACAGGGCAGTGCTCCAGACTCAGTACGCCAGTAGGTCAGGCACACAGCCATTAGGGAAAGAACAGAAACTGGGACCAGAAATGAACTTCCAGAATCCAGAAACCACCAGTGGAATTGGACATGCTCATGGCCTGCTTCAGCCTCTACAAAGGAAGCTGATTTTGTACTTCATATTCCCAGCTGCTGCTGAAGACAAAACCGCCAGCCCCATCAGCAGTCACACCTGAACTGGAGGTTCCATGGCGTGGAAGGTGACAATGGCTTCAGAAGAGAAAACTGAGCAAGCGATACGAGCTGTTTTCAGGACGGGAGAGCCTCAGGCCTTCAGATGCATGTGTTTCAGATGGGCACTTTGCTTCTCTGGCTCCCTAGCTATGGAAAGGCAACTTACCAGCCAGCTCTCTCCACTCAAAACCCACTTCTTTCTCTTTCACATTTGTGACATTTTCCTGGGATGGAAAATCTACAAAAAGGCTTGAATTAATTTCCCAGGAGAAATCTAGCTAAGAATCAATCTCTGACTGCAGCCCAAGAAAACATGTGGAGGCTGTTGGGTACAGGGATAATGTCATATATTGTTGTTAGGCAGGTGGCTTGGCCTTTCACAGACAGGCAGATTTCCTGTCCATCTAGAAGTGGTAGACCTTGATTTGATTGTTCTCATCCAGCCCAAGCTGCACCAAACCAGAGCCACTGCTAGAGGAACGCGATGAACTTGGCAAGAGAGGGCTGGAAACTTGAGTGAAGGAAAAGCATAAGGACGCAGCAAAGGAAACTAGAAAGGCATGAATGAGCAGAAGCCTTTCAGCCGCAGCCAGAACCGGAAGAGAACTCCTCTAGAAAGGGTTGTTCAACTTGGGCTTTCTACTACCATGCAACTGATCATAGACTGAGTTGGATGGATACATTTCATTAGGAGGATTCAGAGAATCAGGATTCATCTGATTCTCCAGAGCATCAGGATTTACCTAAGCAAAGAAAGGGTCCACTAAATCACTCAGAAGCAAATCTCTCCCAATAACTGAGGAGAAATTCAGAGAGAACTATGATCTGCATAGAAATGTAGAGTCCTCCCACCCACCCCACCTGCCCTGTTAGGGAAACAACGGTAGAGGCAGGAAAGTAGAGGATGGAGACGTGGTGATAGAATGGTCTAGCTCCAACGACAGAACCCCCTGAATAAGATTCTAAACCAAATTCTTTGGTAGGGCTACCACACTAGATGGCGTCAAAAAGCTAGAGATTTCTGTAGCTTTTTGCTGACATCTAATGGTTGCCCAGATTTCTGCACCCCTAATAATGCAATCCCATGTACAATAGCTTACCTGGAAGCTATTTCTGCATTTTCGCTCCTGCAAAGGCAAAGCAGCTGGTATTGATAGATAAAGGGGATATAACACATATGCGCCATTTATATTTTGTCATCCATTGTGTAATTTAAATAAACATAAATGCAAATTTCATATCTGGAAAAAGTAAGTAGACACGTACATTGATCACTATCTCAAATACCTAAGATTGTAATCATGTGCAAGATTAGAACACCGTTAGAAAGGATCTGAGAGAAACCTGTCCTATTGAAACCTCAGATATTTAGTTTGATTTGCTCGTTGTTGCCACGCTAGGCGTGGTGTGTAGTATCATCACACCTAGATCAAAAGAGCTCTCTGAGGCCTTCAGAAAGAAGGTTATAGATGCCTATGAGTCTGGGAAGGGATTTAAAAAGATCACCAAACAATTGGACATCAATCATTCCACTGTCCGGAAGATACCGTATTTTTCCGACAATAAGACGCCCCCATGTACAAGACGACCCCCATTTTTCCAACCCCAAATTAAGAAATCAATATTTTAAAGATAGTACAGAACACATTTTTATTTAGTAATTAGTTAACATTTACCTGCTACACTCGGTGGGAGGAGGTCCAAACCGTCTCTCTGCAGCTCTATTTCCAGGCTTTTTTGCATAACTGATTACATTCAAGCACGAGTGAAACTGCCGATAGCTTGTCTCTGCAGACAGCCTTCCTCTAACTGGTTTGTTCAGCATCAGCTGACGTCAGTTACATAAGGCTCGTGATTGGAGGAAGTCTGTTTGGGAGACAAGCTATTTCACTCGTGATTGGAGGCTAGCAATAGGAGGAAGCCTCTCTGCAGAAACAAAGTATGGGCAGTTTTGCAACCGCGCGATTCTCGGCTGACTTCCTTGAATAAGACGCCCTTCAATTTTTAGGGTAAGGATTTTAGAAAAAAGTATCGTCTTATAGTCGGAAAAATACGGTAATCTACAAGTGCAAAAGGTTTCAAACAATTGCCAACTTGCCCGGGCCAGGCCGTCCCAGGAAGTTTAGCCCAAGAACAGAATACAAGATACCAACAGAAGCAAATATGTGTAGCTCAGGGTTGAACTGTGGAGCCCTTGGGGTTCTCTGAACTTGGTTCATTACCCGGCCAGATAACATCTTCAGCATCAAAGATGTTACCTAGCCGAGTAACGAAACGTTTGCAAGAAAACAACCAAGTTCAGAGAACCCCAAGGACTCCACAGAATACAAGATGCTGAAAAAAGTGTTTAAGAACCCTGGAATTTCATCATGTGACCTACAGTTAGCTCCACCACTACTCATGTCAAAGTGCATGAGTCTACCATTAGAAAGGCACCGCATGAGTTAGAGCTATGTGGGAGGTGTGCCAGGAGGAAACCTATGCTGTACAGAAAGAACATCAGGGCAAGACAAAAGTTTGCTCACAAACACCTAAGCAAAACCCAGGACTTCCAGAACAATGTGCTCTGGACAGATGAGGCCAAAATAGAGTTATTTGGCCACAGTACCAGAAGATATGTTTGGCAAAAGCCAAAGACAGCATTTCACCAGAAGAACCTGATACCAACTGTAAAGCATGGTAGTGGAAATGTTACAGTTTGGGGCTGCTTTGCTGCATCAGGGCCTGGCAGTTCACCATCACAGAATCCACTATGAGTTCTTCATTGTACTAGAAGGTGCTTGAAGATAATGTAATGTCAGAGGACTGAAGCTCAACCGAAGGTGGACCTTGCAACATGACAATGACCCTAACCCTTCCAATAAAACCACCAAAGAATGGCTGAAAAAAACAGAAATGGAGGGTTCTGGAATGGCCAAGTCAAAGCCCAGATCTAAATCCAATTGAGATGCTGTGGGGTGCATGCATAAAACCCCTCAAATACCACACAACTGAGAAAATTCTGCATGGAGGAGTGGGAAAAAATTTCCTCCCAGTCAGTGTCAATGTCTACTGTACATTTTCTGTAAATGTCTACTTGAGGTCGTTTCTGCCAAAGGGAGCAGTCCAGCTATTAGGGACAAGGGTGTAGTTATTCTTTCCAAAGAAGAAAATAGCATATGTGTTAATTTTTTGTTGAATAAATGATTGCAAAGTCAATTTGCATAGTTTTTTGGTTCAATTACATCACCTTTTTCTTTATATACTGTTGGAGTGAAGATAAAATATTGATATACCCACATATGTTAAAAAAGAAAAAAAATTACATGGGGTGTGCTTACTTTTTCACAAGGGAAATGTGCATTTATGTTTATTTAAATTACACAATAGAAGACAAAATGTAAATGATGCAAGTATGTTATATTATATTATATATATGATATGATATTATACATTATTATGTCATATCCTCCTTATCTATCAATATTGTTGAAATGAAGAGCAAATATCTGTATGTTGAAATATGTTGAAAAAGTCAAAAATTTCAGTGGGGTGTACTTACTTTTTTACATGATTGTAGAACAAGGGCTGGGAGAGAAAGGGAAGGACAGGCAGCTTTGTTTTTCTACAGCTTAATGAAAAACTTGTTGATGAGCAAGTCTTTGTGACTGAAAATGAGAAGGACAAGAAACTGTCCACCCAACAGACAAGCCCACAGCTGGGCTGTAACTCTCCTCCCTCACCCACAGATATGAATTATAATGCAGGTCAGTTTTATTAGACCTGGCCACTATAGATACAGCTTATTGTTTTCAGCATCTCTGGATATGGATCTCAATGCCTTTTTGGGCGAGGGAACTTGCTGCAGTGGGAGGTATCTGTTAGTGGCCGTGGGGCTTAGAAAGAAGCCCGCCTGAACAAAAGGATACCCTTTGGAACTGTGCTTGAAACTCTCCAGCCACTTCTTATTGGCGTCAATCATGCTCTGGATGTTGGGCTTCTCAGTCTTGGAGCCCTGGAAATGAGGGTGCTGGAACAGGCAGACTTGCTCACTGTTGGGAAGCAGGAGGGTGGGGAAAATCAACCAGGAAAAGCAGTCAAGCAGCAGACAAATTGGTTGCATTCATGCAGCAACCTTAATCAGGTCAGGTGAAGACCCAGCAGACACAAGGAGACCTATGGGGAGGATTTCTGCTCTTCTGTTGATGTCAGAACAAACTTAATTCTCTCTACAGAGTATCTTGCTGGTTTCCTCAGATATAAGGACATCCCTTCTCTCTCCTGAGCCAGAGGAGAGGTACTATAGCAACTTGCAAAATGGCTACTCTACAACACTCCCCAGGAGACAGATCTTGTTTTGTGCTAGCTGACCCAGTCAATACTGTAAGGCAAGACACAATTATCTCACCTGACATATCAGCTATGGATGTGAGAAGATACCTTACCCAGTTGTTAAGGAGTCCAGCTTGTCATCTTGGACACCAAGCCCACCATAGGGCAATGGGAACTTCCCTGAACAGAAGAGACTACATTTACAAAATAACAAAGAACTTTCCATTATTAGAACCACAGAGAGACTAGAAACAAGTCCTATTTTTCATTTAGACATCAATCCACTCCAAGAGCCATATTACTTATTCCAAAGTTAGTCTCCAAGAGCTGGGTGGATTTGTCCTCACAGCCTGCAGTCTTTTGCAGAGGAGTGTATTCAGATGCTTCCATCCCCCAAACTCCACGTTTGGAAACACAATTTAATTTTGGTCCAGGCACTGGGTGTTTCACAGAGTCCTATTAGGAAAGATTTTTCCGATGGATAAAAAGGCCTTCTTACTGTTATTGCATCATACAACCCAACTCAACCCTCATCCTTAAATCTAGATCAGAGGAGCTGGACTGCTGACTAGTCAATAAATAGAACAGACCTTCTAGGTAAAGAAATTCTCCACTTTCATATAGTGGGAATCACTGCTATAACAAGCTAAACAAACCAACAAACAAAAATAAAACCTCTACTAAACAAGAGCATTAACAAATGCCAGCTTGCTGTTTTGCACACCTTTTGAGGAAAAGGATTTATGCCCATGGACCAAAGATGTCACTGATTCTTAAACACCCCTAACGTGTAGATCTCAAGTCAGCTCTTGAAGATAGTCTTATTTCTGCCCTTACCCCATTGGTGATTAAAAGCAAAGGCGTTCATCTGAAGAAACAACTGTAAAGAAAATTCCCCATGCTCTTGCAATATCTTGACGACGTCAGTCTTTCTCTTTGTGATGTCAGAAATTTAGATGGAATAAACTTCAAGGGGAGCTAATGTGATCACACAATTGCACTAGGTTCTAAATACAAACTACTACTGGGAATATTGCCTTTACAAAATGCTCAGGGTGCTTGAGGTAGAAAAACAAAGCAGCCAGAGGAGAAAACCTGAAGCATCCCCTCTGAAAGGGAACTAGAAATCTCAGACAAGACAGACAGCCATGAGCCCAGTTCCCAGGGTAGGAATCGCTTTCAGCTGAAGATGCAATAGTAGGACAGGAGCTGGCAGAGTGGGACAGGCTTTCCAGGGAGGAGAGCTTGGACATTTATTATGAAATTCTACTTCTGGTCCCCCTTTCTTAACTCAACAGCCAGGGAGCTGGATCACTAGAGGTCTTGGGCTCAGATTGGTGCTTTTGAATGCCAGGTCTCTCTGAAACAAATTTGGTCTGGTCTGGGACTTCTGGGTGGAGAAAATGGCAGACTGAAGGCCTCAGGGGACAGCTGAATTTGGAATATTGTTTACTTTAAAGCACTTTTGAATTAAATAAACAAATAATACATGCCTCCATGAGGACGACGGAATGAGGACTGTTTGCTAAACTTTGCCAAAGTTTGCTAAAAAGGATTGCTCCGTTTCCTTAAACAAAGAGGTACGGGAAAGTTGTGAAAGATCATGTGACTATAGAACTACGGAGTGCCAAATGGGACTAAAGAATTAAGGATATAGAGAAAGAGGGGGGAGAAAAAACACCTAACCCTAACTCTTTTCTAAGTTACATAAAATGCATTCAAACATGCTGTAACTGAACAAAACCCACTGAGAGGCATCACGGTTACCACTGTTTGATAAATGTGGGAAGGTTAAAAAGCCCTTTGTCTGATATGGGAGCATCTGAATGTCCTGAGATTTTAAAAGGAGCCTCTTGGCATATCAGGTAACAGAGCTAGGAAAAACTTGCGGGAATATTACAGTACTGTGCAAAAGTTTTAGGCAGGCGTGAAAAAATCTGTAAAGTAAGAATGCTTTCAAAAATGTGTATTATAATTGTTTATGTTTATCAATTTACAAAATGCAAAGTGGGCGAACAGAAGAGAAATCCAAATCAAATCAATATTTGGTGTGACCACTCTTTGCCTCCAAAACAGATCAATTCTTCTAGGTACATTTGCACACAGTTTTTGAAGGAACTCGGCAGGCAGGTTGTTCCAAACATCTTGGAGAACTAACCACAGATCTCCTGTGGATGTAGGCTGCCTCAGATCCTTTTGTCTCTTCATGTAATCCCAGACAGACTCGATGATGTTGAGATCAGGGCTCCGTGGGGGCAAAACCATCACTTCCAGGACTCCTTCTTCTCTACGCTGAAGATAGTTCTTAATGACATCGACTGTATGTTTGGGGTCGTCGTCCTGCTGCAGAATAAATTTGGGGCCAATCACATGCCTCCCTGATGGTATGGCATGATGGATAAGTATCTGCCTGTATTTCTCAGCATTGAGGACACCATTGATCCTGACGAAATCTCCAACTCCATTTGCAGAAATGCAGCCCCAGACTTGCAAGGAACCTCCACCATGCTTCACTGTTGCCTGCAGACACTCATTATTCTACTGCTCTCCAGCCCTTTGGCGAACAAACTGCCTCCTGCTACAGCCAAATATTTCAAATTTTGGCTCATCAGTTCAGAGCACCTGCTGCCATTTTTCTGCATCCCAGTTCCTATGTTTTTGTGCATAGTCGAGTCGCTTAGCCTTGTTTCCACATCGAAGGTATGGCTTTTTGGCCGCAATTCTTCCATGAAGACCACTTCTGGCCAGACTTCTCCGGACAGTAGATGGGTGTACCTGGGTCCCACTGGTTTCCGCCAGTTCTGTGCTGATGGCACTGCTGGACATCTTCCGAAGTCGAAGGGAAGCAAGCATGATGTGTCTTTCATCTGCCGCATTACGTTTCCTTGGCCAACCGCTGCGTCTACGGCCCTCAACGTTGTCCGTTTCTTTGTGCTTCTTCAAAAGAGCTTGAACAGCACATCTCAAAACCGCAGTCTGCTTTGAAATTTTTGCCTGGGAGAGACCTCGCTGATGCAGTAAAGCTACCTTGTGTCTTGTTGCTGTGCTCGGTCTTGCCATGGTGGATGACCTATGACATGAAACTGTCTTCTACAACCTCACCTTAGTAGCAGAGTTTGGCTGTCCCTCAGCCAGTTTTAAGCCTCCTACACAGCTGTTTCTGTTTCAGTTAATGACTGTGTTTCAACCTACATATGAAATTGATGATCATTAGCACCTGCTTGGTACAATTGGTTAATCATACACCTGACTCTAATCCTACAATATCCCTGACTTTGTGCAAGTGTACAAAGTGTGCAAGTGTAAGAATTGATGCTGGTTTGGAGGCAAAGGGTAGTCACACCAAATATTGATTTGATTTGGATTTTTCTTCTGTTCACTCACTTTGCATTTTGTAAATTGATAAGCATAAACAATTACAATATATATTTTTGAAAGCAATCTTACTTTACAGCATTTTTTCACACCTGCCTAAAACGTTTGCACAGTACTATATGTTTCTAGTTTTTGGTTTGATTTTGGAAGATAGAGTTTTAAAGTCATTTTCTTAACACTCATGACATTTTGGGCAATATGAGTATATCACAGCGGTGTAAGGCAAGAGCCATTACCAAATATTGTGGGGGGGGGGGGAGTAAAGCTTTCAAATGACTAGCCAAAGCTAGAAGAACTGTGGGAGAAGGAAGGGGACCCTTGGTTCTCAAACCCCAAATGGAATCCATTATGAGTGCTGTAAGAGCAAAGGGGTCTGGGTAAATTCCAAAATGGAAAGCAGTAGACTCTAGAAAAAGAAAACAGCTCCCAAAGAACGCACTCCGCACAGTTACAGTAATCCTGTGAGTCAGGAGCACGGGAGACGAGGAAGAAAGCAGCTGCAAACTATGGCTCTCGATAATCCAAATCCCACCTCTGGAGTCTACCACTCACGCTTCATCTGGGAGCAGGGAAGGGGAAGAGGAGGGAGAAAAACGAGCTCCACTGGTCCCTTCAGAGAATAGCTCACACACTGAGCCCTCCAACCGGGGTTATTGCCAGCTGGCATTAAGACCCATCCCCCAAACAAGTTGGCAAACTCAGGGATCCAGTGCCAGATTGGGCTTTGGGTCACAAGAAAGAAACAGCTCAAGAATCCATTCTCACCTGGGAAATATTTACGCCACTTCTCTGTCAACATACTGTCCACAGACTGTCCACTCACAGCTGCAGGACTGGGGCCTGAGCTACTACACCAGACCGACTGAGGTCCAGTAGAAGGTACAAATGGTGTGGCAGAATAGGCACGTGCCAGAGAGGTATAAGCAGTCAGAGGAATTCCGTCTCTGGCCAACGGAGCCAGTGACTGGCCTCGGGTGGAAGTGAAGAGAGACTGCTGGCTGCTGAAGGTACTCAGGAGACGAAGGACACAGTTCAGGTCGCTGGTGATCCGCTGCAGTGAATCAGTCAGATACTGGATCTTGTCAAAGGGAGAAAACTGGACGTCTGGTTTCAAGTCAGCTACTGTGAAGGAGATGGGGTGGAGGGGGAGAACTACTGATTATTACTGAGCAAGGGATACAGGGGTGGTAGAGCCTTGAACCCACAAAACTGAAATCCATCCACAGTTCAGAATAAAAGGCCTCCTGCACAAAGGGGGAAGGTAGCTTTCCAGAAGGCCAAAGACAGTAATTCAGACAGACTTAATCCAGCAATTCATCAACCCCAGGAGACTAGAGGAGAAAGGACTTCATCAAATCCCATCAAGGAAGAACAAGGAAGGTGGGAGAGCCTCTCCTGACCTGCCAGCTTCTACAGCAGGGATCTTAAACTGTGAGGTGTAGCTCCCTTGGGGAGGTGCAGAGGGAGTCCAGGGGAGGGGTGAAGGGTCTTCTGGTTACATTGTTACAATAAATCCACCTTTCCCAAAGTTTAATTGTATTGTTTTCCTTGTTCACTTGTGTTTATTTTGGATTTTTAGGGGATGTGTATATTAAGATTACACTAGAGGGAGGTATGATGGCAAAAAGTTCAGGAACCCGGTTCTATAGGGACAGCTATGTTTCCTGATCGCAACACATGCCAATTTCTTTTTGGGAAGTAAGAAGAGTGGCGCAATTGGTATGTCACAGACCACCCTTTTCCAGCAAGAGTGCTTTCCAGATGCGTGGACCCACTCTCAGAATTCTCAGCAATGGCATACTAGCTGAGCAGAAATGAGTGAAAGTCTATTCACCTGGAAGGTAACCAGGTTGGGAAACATTAGTGCAAACTCACAGATTGAAAAAGCTCAGACTGCAGGTTGTGGGATGCTGGTCTTAGCATTTATCCAAACACTTACTCTTGTGGGGAGACTGGTCAGCACTCATGAGGCTACTTGTGTCTTCAGAGTCACTGAGGTCAAAAGTCACCATTTTCTTGCAGGCCATTCCCTTGATTGTATCTTCATCAGAAAACTAGTAAGGAAGAAGTGATTTTCCTTGCTGTTGTGTCTCAACCACTCAGGGTAAAAAACAGCCACTCGTCAGCAGGCAGGGCCAGGCCAGCTTACTTAGCTTCTTTGGCCAGGCCAAAACAAGCACTCAAGCCAGATCTTCACAGTTAGCAGGGTCCCCAGTTGGGTTGCAGGTTACTGGCAGAGCCAGTGACTGAAGCACCCAGGACAAATTCAGAGAGGTGGATCCAGTTCCACCTTGTTCAGCACCACCCCATGGTTAGATCTCCATCACGAACAAAAAACTTATACCATCAAAAACATCCATGTTTTGAATAGGCAGATTGACAGGTAGATGCCCTGGCTGACAACAAAAATCAAATGGGGCCTTCCCACCCTTGGGATGTGGGTAAATGAGAGAAACAAAAGTTGTTCCCTCTACTCCTTTCCAGAGTGATAGTCAGGCAGTTGCTATGACATCAAGGAAGGTTTTGTGTGCTTCCTTGCTGGATGAGAGAGCTACCTCTTCCAGAAGAGAGGATTCCAGCTGGCCGAGCCTCTCTTCTTTCTTCTTCAGCAGTTCTTGCCCTTTCCGCATGGCAGATTTCATTTCATCTAGCTGCCTCCCTTCCTGGGGGGAAAGAAAATCATATCGTGATCATAGGCCAATGAATGAGGAACTTTTTGCTAGGACTGATTTTAACGTTGCTGCCACTGTTGGCTGACTTTAAAGTCCTCTTAGTAGCACTGTCTTGTCATCTGTGAGCTGCTGCTTGCAGGGATCCACGCGTTGCAGGACAGGAGCATGCCTGCTGCTCAATCCTTCCCCCGGAAGACGGCTTGACTCGTTGCAGAAGGCAGAAGAGGCAATCCTTCCTGACTTAGGGTTGCTGTTTTCTGCAGTGCTGCTTGTCCAGCTGCCAATCTGCAGCGAGGCGCAGTCCAAAGCAAGCCAGATGGTTCCCCCTGCTATGGTATTCTCAACCCCAAACAGGATAAAGCAAGCTTCCCACGGCCACCTATCTACCCCTTCCCCTTCCCCCTCCCTCTCAGTCCCTTTTCCTGCAGGCACCACATCTGTTTGAAAAACATAGTTATCACAGCCTACAGGAGTTGTTCTAAAGTTCAGCCCAGGCTGATTGTTTCCAGAACTGCCTCGCTTTGCCTAGCTCACCACTCACCTCTTCCAGGTCCCTGCGCACTCCCTCTAACACCTGAGAATGGCTTGAATCTTGCACAGCTTGTGTTCCCTGCAGATCATGATACCAGTGCTGCTTTGCTGCTCTCAAGGCAGTTTGCCTTTTTCTCATGGAACGAGTTTGCCGCACCAAAAACTCCTTGGCTGTCTTCAGTGAGGCTCCCTCAGCGGAAATATAGTGTCGTACTCTGTAAGAACAGAAGGAAAAAGATCTGAGCAAGATTTGTTGCTCAGGCTGCGGATGAGAAAGTGCTGCCCTTAGCATGTTTTCAGCAAAAACCACCACGGGTCTCTCGGCATCACCAGCAGCACCTCACAAAAAGGCCAACTAGCCACTCTCCTCTATCCTGTCCCCAGCAGATGCCAATGCCTATCATCACAGATACCAAGCATACAGTTATTTCAGGGTATCAATATTTTTCTCACTTACTGGTTCAGGAGAAGGCTGCTTTCTTCATTGCTTTTTGGTGTTTCAGATGCCATTTCTCTGGAGGAAGGCTTGAGGATTAAATTGTTTTTAAAGTTAAGTAACATGCAAACAAAGGATAAATATCAAGGAAAAATATAGCATGTGGTTCCTTAATGGAGGGGGCTTAAATCAGAGCAATTCAGTATTAGGTAGGCAATATTATTTCCCATTTCTTCTCAGCCAGAGGATCTTTGCTCTGCTTACACCAACACCTGGAGCTGATTGGTATGGAATCAGACCCTAATTTGTCTCTTCCAGCTGGTGGCAGCAAAGCCCTCCAAGTTGTCAGCAGCAGAGAATTATTTTTCCCAGTTCCATGACCAAACAGCCAAAGCTGAATCCCACTCATCTTTAATAAAACTATCTCCTTCCCCACTCCCCTTTTAGGTACTGCAGCCCCCATACACCAGGCCTTTTCCAAATCCCCAGGCCTCTCTCCTCCAGCCCCTGAAGTCCATCCTCTTAAGATATACACTGCAGTTCAAGCCACATCTGAGCCCCCCAATTTCAAGATGGCCGAGGAAGTGGTTGTGAGAGTCTCATCTCAGTTGTCAGAGGCTGGTTGGAGTGGCCTCTGTTAGGAAAGGTTTTCTTTCCCATTCCTCAAATATTTACCATGTCCTTTTGTGGGCAGAATTGTAAAATTTCATGCATGTTGATAGCATTTAATAAGAATGCTGCTACAGAACTGTTTGATTGATATATTATACTATATATTGGTTTTCTCATCCTATCTCCTCACTGTAAAGTCCGGGTTGAGCCATGAAACTGAAAGCAAGTTCCATGGAATAGAATGTTCCCATTATGTCCAGTTCCCTTCATCTCTGACCCTGTTTCCACTGACCTCTGGACAGTCCCCTTGCAGGTCTTCAACTCGGAGTGCTTCTTCCTTTTTCCTCAGAGAAGTTGCTTCATTACATTCTTTATCTAGTTTCTTTAACAGCTCTTGCTTGGTCCTGATGGTCTCCTCCAGCTCACTGTAAATGCCACAGAAAGAAGAAGTCAGGTGCCATCCAGGATCAACATGCATCTGATAGCAAGCACTTCTGGTCCTCTCTTTGACTTCAGGAAGTGGCAAATTCTTATTCAGCATTTGGAAAGTGAAAGTTGGGGACACAAGACTGCTGAATTTAAGTGTGGTGGCAAATGGGCACGCAAAATAATGGGTGCCTCCTGGTTAGAGAGCCAATTAGCTTCCCATACTTCCTAGACCCTGGGAACATATATAAGGACAGGATTCTCCACCAGTCACTCACACATCCCCGTATCTACTTGTCACATGGCTTACCATATGATGCCCATTCAATCCAGCTTGTCTAGCAAAGAACAAACCCCACCTGGTACGCCTCTCCAACTGCTGGCTCTGTAACTGTAGCAATGCCACCTGAGACTCCAACTTTTTTTTCTGGTCCTGGAGTTCTGCCAGAGCTCTGTGCAGCTGCTGTAAAGTGTCTTCAAGATTCTCCTGTGCTTTTTGGGACTCCTCAAGGTGGGAACGAGCTGCCAAAGCTGCTTCCTAAAAAAATTAAAAGCATTTGCTTTTCCACTGCCTAATATATGAATGCAATTACACACTTGAGCTACCAGGGTAGAATACCCAAAGGCAGAAAAATGCATTTTTGCAGCCTTGGCAACTACTCCTGTCATTGCAAAAGAGAATGAGACATTAAAAGACAGTAGTGGAAGAGCGTCCAGCAGACGCAGCTTTAAATAACTGGCTGATCTGCAGAGTTTTCTGGCAAAGGTTAGTGGGTTCTCTGCCAGAGATAAGCTTTGGTATCCTCCAAGAAAAAGCAAATACTGTACTGCAACAATGCAAAAGGGCATCTCTGATCCAGCTATCCATCCCCCCAGGTTGCTTCTATTCTACAGTTGTCTTCCTGCTTATATTTAGAGAAAAGCTCACAGTTCATTGGTAAAATGCATGTTTTGCACGTTAGGTGCTGCAGGCCAAAAATCTGCTGACCTCTCCAGGCAAAAGTTCCCGTCTGAAATGTTGGGAAGCTACCACCAGAGAAGACAATCTAATACTAGTTGGAATCTTGGTGAACAACAGAATCTCATAATTCTCAGCTTTAAGCCAGCCTGTGACTGTTTAGCCCTCAGCCAAAGAACAGTGCAAAGAGACCAAGTAGTCTTGGAGGGACAGAAACCTGCATTTAGAACTGTGCTGCTCCTGCCTTCCCATCTCCTCCCTAACACCTGTCATTTGCATTAATTCCAGGCGTGAAACTTCCCGTATCTCATCATAAGGGAAAGGGGATTCCTAGCCCATTGCAAGAGCTGCCAGTGCATACATTTCTTCCTTCTTCCAGCTGCTTCTCTTCTTCCAGGACCTGCTGCCTCTTCTTCTTCCAGGCCTCTTCCTACACATAATCAAAAAATAATTCAAGTAAGCTGGGAAGAGCATGAAATTCCTCCCTATGGACAAAGATTTACAGGTGCTAAGAGACTGGACCAGCTATACATCTATGTTCCAGAACATCTATTTGCCAGAAGTGCAACACAGCCCCTTGGACACAGAACAATTCAGGACACCAAAGACTGAGTACAGCAAAGCTTCTAAGGATCAAGAGCTCCTTAAGTTTCAGCTCAGGTTCTATGCAGGAAATTCTATGTCAGAACTATGACAATGTTTTTCCTCTAGAGGAGAAACTGGTAAGCAAACAGAAAACAGTGGAAAATGCATTCAGAGGATGGAAGTTTTCTGAAAAGAACTCATCCAGTCCTCCCATAAGATACATGTGGAGAAATGTGCTTCAACTAGTGGTCCAACAGGCCATGTTACAGTCTTCACCACTGGTGTAACGAGCCACACAGTTGTGCATGCATGCACTCACCTGGGCACAGAGCTGAGCTGCTCTTGTCTGGGCATCTTTAGTTCGGAGCTCCAGTTCCAATTCTGCATCCTGGGCCTTTTTCTCCTGTATGAAGAAAGCCATAAGACTTGCCAACAAAGATATGACCTATCTGCCACGACACAGACAACCACATCATGAGGAATGAGGAAAGGAGAAGAGCTAATGACTAAGGAAGAAGCGAAGCCTCCCCCTCTTAGCCATGGGAAATTTAAGAGGCAGTCCAAAGAGGTGGAAGTTACAGCTACCACCTTCTTGCATCCTTGATGCTTGAGAGAGGCACCCTCAAGCTATTTAAGCATTGCCATGGTCCATTGGAAATGGCTTTTTCATGAACTGAGCTACATTTAAAGGGCCCATGAAAAACTGCAGAGAAGGAGGTCTTGCCCTCCAAAGGGCTCCAGGTACAGAGGCTTTAGGTTTTCCCCTCTCACCATTTTTCCCTACCTGCTCCTGATGGCTCTGATGCAGGTCCTTCAGCTGTTCCACGTGTTTCTTTAGCAAAGCCTCTAGCTCTGCCTGGTGGAGCAGCCTCATGCACTCCAGCTCATTTTGCAGTGTTGCAAGCAGCTCAGCCTTCTGTTTCCTCTCCTACCATATATCACAGGTACAAGAGTTGACATTATTCAAGGTGAGGGAGGGAAATAGTAACTCGGCCTTTATCACCATCTGTCTGGACCACTGCAATATGCTCCACATGAGGAAATCTTTGAAGACCACCCAGAAGGGGCAGATGGTGCAGAATGTAGTGGCCTCTTCCTGGAGGGTGTGTGCTTTCATTAATGCTACATCAGCTCTGCAGGCCCTGCATTAGCTGCCAATATGTTCGTGAGTCCAATTCAAAGGCTTAGTTTTAACCTCTAAAGCCCTATAAGGCTTGGTGGTTACTTGCAGGACTGTCTTCTCCAACCTGAATCAATATATTCTTCCTAGGAGACACTGCTTGGGTTTTCCCACTTTTGGGAGATGCAGCGGGCTGAGGCCTGAAACCCTAAGTTTCAGTTGCAGCACCCACTTAACAGAAGAGCCTCCGTTCAAAGGTAAATTCCCTTTAACTTTCTGGAGATCATATAGGGACAGTTCAGGTAACGCTTGATGTCCTTCTGGAAGTCCCTCAAAACATGGCTGTGCCAACAGGCTTGGGTCTCAGGGAAATGGCGATTTAATGAGGTGCTACATTGTTTGTAACATGTAATGCTTTCTCCTAGCCTTTTAATAATAATATTAATTTCTTTTTAAAAATTGTGGGATTTTTTAATACTGTTATTTTATGTTTTTTTTTATTGTATGCTGCCCAGAGTCAAGTCTTGTGAGATGGGCGGCCATATAAATATGATAAAATAAATAAATAAATAAATAAATGCTGTATGTCTATTGTTTTGCACACTGTTCATATTATTAATGAAATTTACAATTGATGTTTTATACTGTATTTTATTATTTCTTAATGCGGATGTTATTTTGGATGTTCACTATTGTGAACAGCTGATAGTCTGTAATAGATTATAGTGGTGTAAAAGTTTGATAGACAGTCAGATAAATAAATAAAAGATGCCCGTAAGTTAGCCCCATCTCTTCCTCAGATGCTGTGAGCAAAACAGCTATATGCCCACTGGAACTTTTGCTGATGTATCCAACTTGTTTGTACACTTACCTGGTCCTCATGTTGCACCCGAATCCTAGCTAGTGCCTCCTGGTGTATCTTCTGCATTTTTTCCAGCTCTCTCACATGCTCCCACTCAACCTCTTGACGCTTCTCCTTCAGGAGGTCACTGAGCTGCAGTTGGGGTGAAGGATCCAGATTAAACTACTATTATTCCCACCATCATCACACACCGACAACAAAAATGCTCCAAAGCTGCAGTCAAGGATCAGCACAGTACACCACCTCTCAGCACACGAGAGTTGCTGTGACACTTGTGCAGGCATAGGTTGTCCAATGTGTCAAGTGAGCCCAGCAACTGAGTTCTGAATGGCCATTGTCGTACCACCTGCCTCCATCCCCCTCTTCAAGAAAGAAGCGGGGGCTTCCTGGGACTTCAGAGTGCTACCCACTAGGTAGACCAGTCCACCAAATCAACTCTACAGGAAGACCAGAACTATATTTTACTGAGATTGGCTGTAATAATCTTGCAGATGTGACTGTGCCATACCTCCCCTCCTTCTTATACTCCAGTTAATCAGGGAGGCGTTTGCCTGAGCCGCTTCCTAATATTATCTTGTTTCCCAGGCTTAAAGAATGTCTCAGCTTCCCTTGTCTAGGTAATAGTTCCCACATATTTCTGTCAGGGTCACCTCCCTTACTCTCTACACTGTCTTCTCTTGCCTTCCACAACAGCATCAGAGCCTAGGAGAGCATCAGAGCCCCAGGATACTTCTGATAAAAGGAATCACACGGGCTTTAATAGCCCTCGCCTTTCTGTTTCAGCACAGCAGAAGTGACGGCCCTTAACAAGGCTATCCTATCCGGAAGCCCCCTGGTGGCGGCGCACTTACTTGCCTGCCTGCCAGAATCTGTTCTGAATAAGGAACTTAGGGCATAATTTTCAATTCCTTCACAATGCTCTGAGAGGGAAGGAGCAGTATATCCTCTGCCAGCGCAGAATAATTTGATACTGCAATTAGAGACCATGTTGTAAGAGGCGTTAGCAGTTGCTCATTACCTCTCGCTCATACTCTGCTACTTGATGTCTCTTCTGTTGAACCTTTTGCTCCACACTCTCGAGTTCCTTCTGAAGTTCTGCTTCCTCTCTTCTCCGGGACTCCATTATTTCCATCTGAAGGGTTAGAATAACCTGCCCAGGAGGCAAAGCAGGAACCTTCAGAGACTTCCATCCAACATGCATGTATTTAGCCTACTAGAATGTTTTTTTTCCTGGCTAGTAAGAAAGAGATTGCTTGTCTTAAGCTAACTGTACTTCACTAAATAAACCTCTGCACCTGCATGAGAAACTTAAGAAGCTCAAGCAGAGTTTGGACAGTGTCTCCCACCACCCCCAACTGCACTCTCAAGAATGTGTGGCTTGCACCTTCTTGCCGTTTCAAATTCCAATCCACACAGTGCCTATAAGAAAAGCTGTGAAGTGGAGCATTTACTACGGGGGTCAAGATAGATTACATGGATGTCCATTGGCAAAACTATGGCTCGAAGGCAAGGAGTTGGTCCTTCATTTTCACGGGCTCCGTGCAACCTTGCAGGTTATCAGGGATTATCAGCAGATGCTAAGACGCCAAAGAGATGCTGACATCTTTGAGAAGAGAACATCAAGCTTCCAAAAGAGGTGACTGACAGGCAAGGCATTCATTCAAGCAAAAAACAGAGTGCTGTGACCATATCACACCTTGGCCAAGGTCCCTCATAGAAAATTCTCCAAAGATTTGCAACTCTAATCATCACTGGAAAAGAGATCTTAACCAATAGGCAGAATTAGGACAGTTAAGACTCAGTGGGATAAATCCTGCATACAGATTCTCTTTTCCATCACTATTGAAGAATAGTCTTTTACAGTCTGTGAAACTCTATAATCTGGTTTCTTATTACCTGCCCTACCTGCTAGTATCTAAGATACAGAACAAAGAACAGGGACATAAAGACAGGTTACAGAAGACTGAAAGCGCACTACCTCAATAAAATCTGCAAGAAAGACCTGAAATGACTGGTCTTAGGACCTCCTTCTTCCTAACTGGACATGAATAACAATAATGATATTTAACAGCAGATTTGTTTGTCTACTTTATAGATTTATTATAGTAGAAATGCAACTTTCCAAGACATGAGTTGCGTAACATAAGAAGCAAGTATTTCAAATCATGGCTTTGTGAATAGCGTGAAAATGAATGACAGACTACAGCTAAATATTGGTAGATGTAGTTTGGGCAAACCTTTTAGGAACTGTTCACCTGCAGCTTAATAAAGGGGGAAAAATAATTGGCCAAGGCTGGCAGAAACAATGAGTTCATTTAGATAGCTCCTTTTGAAAACAGCCAGTAACTGCTGTCATCTGAGATATGCATCCATTTATGGAGCAAAGTTGATGAAGCAACTTCTAAATTCCAATAGAAGAGAATATACGTAGCTCAGGATTGAAATGCAGAGTCCTTGGTGCTCTCTGAGCTTGGCTGTTTGCTTGCAGACATTTCATTACCCAACTAGGTAACATCAACAGTGCCAGTGAGTATGGGGCTTGCTCCCTGTTTATAGTGGCGTGCTCTGCCAGTGTTGGTGGGGGTGTGATTTTTCTCCTTCCTAGTTCCTTGATTAGAGTATTGTTTTCTGCTTGACAGTTTGTCTGGTGTCAATCCCTGCTTATCTGGGCATTGGCTGCTGGAGGGGATGTGTTCTGGCCTTTTTGTTCCCTTCTTAGCTTTTTATAGGGAGCAAACGCCACACTCGCTAGCACGGATGATACTACCTAGTTGGGTAATGAAATGTCTGCAAGCAAACAACCAAGCTCAGAGACCACCTAGGACTCCAAAAGCTTCCAAGTAGTATTGCAAGAGTGAGGTAGGAATCTCTGATTCTCACACCAGAGAAAACAGTTTTTTTAAACAAAGGACAGGACAAAACCAGGAGACAGGAAGCCATTGGCTCAAAAATGCATGAGAAAGAGGCCAAGAATTTAAAGATTGGGACTAACATATTTACATACATATACATATTGGGGGGGGGGGGAGAGGACAGGATTCCAGAATGCTATTAAATGGAGAGCTTCTTTATGCACATGGCTTCATAATTCTTTGCAGCATATCTAATTACCTAACCTTGTGTTTGCTTGGGAGGGCAGAGTGGAGAGAGAGTTTAATTACAGGCCCTACAGTGAAGCTGCGACAAACAGCATGAAAGATGCTCAAGTGCAAACTATCTTTGTCACTGTGTAAATTAAAAGAGGGACAGTGTGGTGGACAGGACTGAAAGCTATAGGAATGAGCCTGGTGCATCAAGGAGCATATCTGTGAAGGAGTTCTGCCTCGCTTTCCGCTCACACACACTTGATAGTTATGTCCCAAATTGCTCTGAGTATTATTATTATTATTTTTTATCTGCACTCAGTCGTTACCGATTCTACGGTGACTGCTTGGACGAGTCCCTGCAGTTTTCAAGGCAATGTGTTTTCGGAAGTGGTTTGCCAGAGCCTCCTTCCTAGAGCAGAGCCCAGCTGGCGAGCGCAGGAGGCGGGGTTTCCGTTGCTTTGCGCCTTTTTTGGGCGTGGGCGGGTTCCGCGCTACCGGCAACTGCTCCCAACTCCTTTTGCGAGGTGCCGCCAGCATTTTTCCTCCCACCGGAGTGAGAGTACCCATTTATCTACTCATGTAAGTTTTTGATCTGTTGGGTTGACAGGAGCTGGGGAGGAAACAGGAGCTCACTCTGCTGCGCCTAAAGCTGGGCTCGAACCACTGAAGTGTCGACCATTTCTGGCCGGCAACTTTCAGCGTTATTAAGCCGCTGCGCCACCACGTCCCCTGCTCTGAGTATAACGCACCAGAATTGTATAAGGTGCTATAGGAAGTTCATCTTCCCAAGAATGTTAGCATTAGGAAATTAAATGGAGGGAATGAGCTCATGATTCCAACCATGACCGAAAAGTTTTCATTCTGGAAAAATACCATGAAGACTGCAGATAGGCCTACAGATACAGGAATCACCTTTGATGATTTAGGAGAACAACCAACCACAAGGTTAACATGAAGAATGTGGAAACCAAAGGTAGAAGGCAACATCGCTGAGGTTGTAGAAGAAAAGGATATAGCTTTAAGAATTTCAAGGGATATAAAGTGCTATTTTGACCTGTTGGAACAATTGGTATCAACATCAAGCCCGTGGACAGGAGCAAAAGAGTGAGGAATCCACTGTTGAACTCAGCAAGGTGATAGGAAAAGGACTGCGGTCTTGATAGTAACGGAGGAGGTTTGGGTGTAGTGGATGATATTGTAGCAGTGACGACATGCTTCAATACTGATAACCACACAACATAGAAGGGTAAATCCTGATTATTATTCCAGGATTGTGTGAACTATCGAGAATCTAACTGAGAATAAGAGTGCTCATAATCAGATGGGGAAGGGGAATGGGATATTCAGCCTCATATTTGTGACAGTAGAGATGTAATGACAAACAGGGAGTATATGAGTAATTCCTGGGGATCAGTATCAAGGCTGCAGTGTGGTAGAAGAAACAGCAACAATCCATGAAATCTTCCGAATGAGGCTGAAAATCCCATGGCCAAGAGACCAAATGACATATCTTTCAGCAGAAATCATATTTCCAACTGAAAGGACTATTAACAGGCATCATGAGTCAAACCTCTCCCTCACAGGGATGGGAGCTGAGGTGAAGTTACTGTTGGTCCACCCAGCTGATTCACTTGCTGGACTGATGCTAACACCTGAGACTGACTTAAACAGTCCTTGATCTACCACAGAAATCTTTTTCAGCTGGTGCACTAGGACACATTTCATATACTGAGTAAAGTTCTTGCTTGTGGAGGTGTTTTTAACATGCTTTAATTTTTTTTTATTCTATGGTTTAGCCTTCAGTACCAATATGGGGAAACTGGAATCTACAACTTCAGAGCCTCCTCTCAAAGGAAACGTACAAATCCTGAAGTTCTATCTGAAAGTGTAATAGCAGCAGTGTGGCAGAATGGAGCAGGTAAACAATGACTGCCATCCTATCACATGATTTCCATACGGGCCATGCTTAGAGGTGATAAATTCTGTCCAGGAAAGTGGCTGGTAGAGAAACAGATTAGCTTTTCATATACACAAAATCTCTCATGGCAAGTGGGGAGGAAGCTACCAGAAAGGAGAAAAGAAGATGGTTAACAAGCAATGTTAGTCTTAGGCAATCTTGATTGCTCGAAAAATGACAGCTTACTAGGTGATCAAAGATCACTGGGGTCATTGTGTGCGGAGAAGATGATGGTTCAAGGGATCATGTCTATCTGGCGCAAAAATCAGAAGGAGAATAGGATCTGAAGAAACAACACGATGATCAACATTCTAGTGGCCGTGAAAGGTTGCAGTTAGGTGTCATCTGAAGCCCTTGATAATTCTAAGGGAAACGTAGTTATAGCTGCATGCCCAACTACCTTTCAGAAGAGGCACATATACTGAAATAGTAAACAGAAGCTTTATTATTGTGGCCAGGGAGATAGCTAACCTGGAATGGCAATAAATCAGTTGAATGCATACCAACCTTCTTTGCTGGAAAGTGTAGGAGGGAGGAGAGATTTGCTTATCTGCTTTAGCTGAATGCTGCTTGCAGTTTGTGGCTGTAAAAGCCAAACTCAGAGAAATCCATACTCTTATATCTTGAAATATTAGGAATAAAAGAAAAAAACTGATCTGCTTGACAAGAATGTCATTGCATTCTATGTTTTGCCTGTTTGATCCTGAGAACCCAACACACCTCCTGACAGACAGCATTAATACCAGCCAGACATAAGAGACACAGGGGATGGCTGCTTAAGTGTAGAAATTAAAGGGAAAAAAAGAGAAAGATTTACACAGTTATCAGCACCTCAGAAAATAGCAAAATAGGCAAAATGAAACTAAAAGAGCCAGACCATCAAATAAGGAAAATATGAGGGACAGCAATGGCCTCTCTTTTCCACCTGAGGAGGCACAAAGGGCCTCCAAAACTCTTCTACAGGTTTAGAAAATTCACAAATGAGGTTCTGCATGGGCCTCTCTATGAGACTGCAGAAGCAGCATGAAGGAAAAGGAAGCATCTCCTCAGCTTCTGAAACTGGGATGAGAATTGGAGACTCCACTGCAGCTGCAAAAAAAGGACATATCTTGCTCCTTCCCTTCTGATATATATGTATTACCTTCTGGTGTTCTTCTATTGCCGCACTTTTCTGTTGCTGGATCTCTGCTGCAAATTGCGCCTGTAGTTCCTGCATGGCCTGCCAAAGAATCAAGACGATACCTAGTAACTAAAACCATTTACAGCTTCCAAATTAGAAGATCAGCAGATATCCCTGACATATCCACAAACATTTTTACAGTAATCTATATGCCCAGCGGCCCTCAAATTTATTCCTGACTTATGTCCTAGTCTACCACTAGAATATATCTCCTTAATTTTCCTTACTAGGCAAGAATTTCATGGTTACAAGTAGGGATGAGAAACTGTTTTTGCACTGACAGCCAAATTCTTTTCTCAATGCTAGTAAGACCAGAACTAGATAGAACTCACCCAGTATCATGTAGTGAGTGCCATCCAAAATGAACACCTGAGCATGGATCTTTCCATCGTGGTCCAACCTTCTAATACTATAAGACACTGCTTTTCTAACATCACTAAACTTCCTGGAAGGGTTTCAACCTCATGATTATCAGTTCACTGAATTAATTTCTTCACATACGCATTTTCTAAGAATGAGTCTCCCCTTTGAGACTGCACCCCTGTAATACGGCAGTTTTTACTTGGTCCACATGTTCCATTTGAGCATTGCTCCCAAGCAGTGCGATAATGCTTCAGTCTTGTACCAGAGGTGTTCTTCTTGTTTCCCAGCCTCTGGTGGTAAAGGGGATACTGAATCTGCAACCCGGAGCTCCTCACCAATTCCTTTTCTCTGCACAGCTTCTCCCTCAACTCATCCAGGGCCCTCTGGTTCTTCTGCTCCAGCGCCATCTGTTCAGCCTGCTCAACGGTTTCCACTTCTTTTTTTATTCTTTCCAGAGAAAGCAACTTCTGCTCTTTAAGCTTTTCTCTCTCTGTTTGCTGAAAGGATTCTAGCTCCTCTTTCAGCTGGTTCAGTATGGCTTCCTGGGCCAGCCTGAAAAGAAGTCAGTAAGGGATGATAAGCTGGAGGAGATTTTATCACAGATCTCTGTGATCAGACCAAGTATACCTGTCACGAAGAGACCCTGTGAGTGCTTCCATTTGTACAGAGTGCAAACATTTCAAGGAGAGACCCTCACATCTCAGCCTCTGAATTTCCCAATTCCAAGAAACATCCAGCATCAACTAATAGAGGAAGATGTTCATAAAGTGCAAGCCCAGAGACCAAGGAGGACTAGCAATTAATGGTAGAAGGCTGATCAGGGAAATACTACCTTCCTTTGCTCAATTCTCTAGCAGTCATCAGGGTGCAATTCAAGGTTGTACGGACATCACCTATACAGGCCTACATAGCATAGGGCCAACTGCCCATCTCTAACTGTTTCTGCTTGCCCCACCAAATTAAACAGAGAGAGCCTGCTTTGGGTCCCTCCCATTAAACAGTATGATCTTGCTGGATCCTGGAGTCTTGCCTTCTTTGTTGCAGCACCTGCTTGTGGAACAACATTGCTCTGGAGATCTGGATGACCCCAACTGTGACAGCCTTTTGTAAGGCACTAAAGTCCTAGCTGTTCCCCCAGGCATATGGGCTGGAAAATTGAGCTAATTCTGCTGGGTGATTGTTTTTATTGCTATTGTTTCTTCTGTAAGTTGGGAATGATTTCTGTGACCTCAGATATTTGTTATCTGGATTGTAGATGTAATTATTGCTGATTTTATATTGCATGCTGCCCAGAGTACAGTGCTATGAGATGGGTGTTCATATAAATATATTTTAAATAAATACATAATTATTGAATTTTGCTGCCTAAGTGAGATGAAACTGCAAAATCAATCCTATTTTACCTATAACTCCAAAGGCCCTTGCTTGACATAAAAAGCAATCTCATCCAAGAGGCAGTCACTCTCCCATTCACAAATGTTTCAGACTAGGGAGAATGCACACATCAGGCAGTACTAATCTAAACATAAGGCTGATTCCAGTCCTACAATCTTCACCATGTCTTCCACAGCAGAGGACAATACACAGACTTAAATGCAATCTGGTACCTGATCTTCTCCTTCTCTGCATCCATCTCAGAATGCATCTCAGTTTGGAGTTTTTGAAGTTCCAGTTGGACCTCTTCCCTCAAGCGTATCTCCTCCTCCTGCTTGGTTCTCTCCAACTCAGTTTTCAATAGCCTAACAGATAAACAGATGGTGGTTTGGGCATGAAACTAGCTCCTCAAAACCAAAGGAGCACCACTAAAGTCTGGGAGAAAACTTCAGCAATTTACAGCAAAAGCCTACTGCATGATTTTCAAGCAAGCAAGATCTGTGAATGAGTAAAGCCAATATGGTTTTAGAGAAAGATTTTAAAAAGCTCATCTTGCATGTATTTAGCAGTCAGCCTTGTCAACATTCCTTTTAGATATCTTGTCTCACCATTTACAAATGTGCCTAGATTGGTGATTTTGAAGCTCTTTCTGGAATATCCTACAGCAGAAGATGTTCAATAAAGACACTGGCAGATGTAGAGAAGAAACATGCTTGCTTGAAAAATAGTGGAAAACAGTATGCAAAATCAACCAGTAAGCTGTGACATTTTTGCATATGCCATTCTAGTCTTTACAACTAGAAGTCTCCAAGGAACCCTCCAGTCTCATCTTTCCCTTCCCTTCTAATTGAATTTGTTTATTGATTAGTCATTTGACCATATCAAGAAGCTACAAAAGCAGTACAAAGAAAAACATGACATATTCATAATATGTGGCTGCTCCTGCGGTCAACCCCATTGTGTTCTAAGTGGTACATACTCTTCTGGATGTTTTTTGATATAGAAGTCATGGTTCTCCTAGTAATATGCAAGTTCATTCCCTGCAAAAACTATGCCAAATTATTCTGACCCAACATTTCTTAAATTTTCCTTCCACATCCTTGTCCCAGACAATTCCATCACCACTCTGACCTTTAATCTTCCTGCTTTTCTGTCCTCCCATTACCGTATCCCCCCCATTACAGCTACAGGTAGTCCTCACTTAACAACCATTCATTTAGTGACCATTCGAAGTTACAGTGGTGCTGAACAAAGGGACTTACAACTGTCGCAGCACTCCCATGATCATGTGATTGTGATCTGGGTGCTTGGCAACTTATGACAGTTGCAGTGTCCTGGGTCATAAGCTCGCACTTATGACAGTTGCAGTGTCCTGGGTCATATGATCACCATTTTCGACCTTCCCAGATGGCTTCCAGCAAGCAAAACCAATAAGGAACCACGTGATTCGCTTAATGGCCACAGTGATTCATTTAATGATTGCTGCAAAAAAGTTGTAAAATCAGGCATGACTCGCTTAACAACTGCCTGTTTAACAATGAATTTCCCGATCCCTATTGTGGTTGTTAAGCAAGGACTATCTGTATTGCTAAGTTAACCAGAAAATGGACTGGTCAAGATGAGTCTGCCTTTCCCATCCCACAGCTTGCTGAATCTCTGCCCTCTTTCTCATGCACTCCATGGAATAAAATTTTGAGAAAGACACTCTACACTTTCCCACCTCAAGAGAGACACTGAGGCCAGCTGTGTTGCTTTGCATTTTGAAAATATGGTAAGCATTCTGTTGGTTTGGGTGAAATACCATCAATATGCTAATGATACCCAGCTGTACTTTCTATTCCAGGCCAACTGGGAGATGCTGTAGACATCTTTATCTGGTGCCTGGAAACTGTGATGGATAGGATAGGACAGAACAACTGAATCCCCACAAGAAATGCTAGTGTTCATTCAAAGCTATCTAGTACCAATAGAAGCGAATATGTGTAGCTCAGGGTTGAACTGTGGAGCCCTTGGGATTCTCTGAGCTTGGTTCAGAGAACCCCAAGGACTCCACAAAGCTATCTACCTTCCTGATTACTCTGAGTTTGTATCTGCATGGGGTTGCATGCCCCTGAAGGAGCAGGTCCACAACTTGGGTGTTCTCCTGGACTTACAGTTCCTTCTTGACCAGCAGGTGAAGTCCATGGCTGGGGAGCTTTTGCCCAGTGGCAGGTGGTGCACCAGTAGTGGACCTTCTTTGAGTGGGAGGTCTTAGTAACAGTGACTCATATTCTCATCACCTTAAGGTTGGATTACTACAATATGCTTTGAAAACTACCCAGAAGCTACAGTTGGTCCAAAATGCACCAGGCTGCTAGCAAGTGAGGACTGCTTTAATAACATTAGTCTTGCTGATACTGCATTGGTTACTGATCAGTTTCTGAGTACAATTCAAAATGCTAGTTTTAATCTATAAGGCCTTAGAGGGCCTGATCCCAGTTACCTTGGGGACTGTTTCCTTCAGAGGAAATCTTCCTGCCCTGTGTAGTCCAACCAAGGACTAATTTTCTTTGGGGTCAATCCTTCTTGGTGGATGCCTCAGCCCTTGGGAACATCCTCCCCTTCCCACCCAAAGTTTGGGCTGCCTCCACATTGGATTATTTTAGGAAGATGGTCAAAATACTGCTATTCCAGCAGGCATTTGCAGCCCAACATTATTGCTTGTGTCATGTTTTTTGCTATGGGGCAGGATTATATTGTGATGTTGTAAAGTGTATGGTTATTTTAGGGTTGGGGGGGAGGTCATTGATTTTTCATTATTGCAAACCACCCAGATTCCTGTGATTGGGATACTATACAAATATTGCAACAAATAAATAATTAAGTACAATGCAAGATAAATGGCCCCTATTTTTCTCCCTGAGGATAGAGCTAAATGGGATTGGTTGCCATTGTTCCAGAGACTACAATTTTTAAAGACGTTATTGGGTTTGGAGACCTACTCTGGGTAAGAATAGAAGAAAAAGGAAACAACAAAAGTATCCAAAGCTTTTAAGTGGTTCCTGGACCATATTGCAGAACTTTCAGGGAGAGACGCAGTAATAATGGAAGACTCCAACCACCTGAATGTTTGTTAGGAAACCAAGACTGCAAGGTGCCAAGAATCCCTCAGTGGTCTTGCTGTTTCATTTCCCAGAAGACTGAAGAAAAGTCAAGAAGATCAGCTTTCCTAGATTTAATCCAAACCCATAGGCAAGAATTGGTTGAGGAAGTAAAAGCAGTGGGAACTTTAGGAGGAAGTGACCACATCATCTTGGGGTTCAAGATACTATAGCAAGAGAAACTGGCTCACAGTTGTATGTGCACACTAGATTTCAGGAGAGCTAATTTCAACAAGCTTAGAAAACTACTAGGCAGGACCCCATGGACAGACATTCTTGGGTCAAAAGGACTGTAGGATGTTCGGGAACATCACAGAAATAAGATATTGGAAGTATAATTACAGACCATTCTGGTAAGAAAACAATGGGGGACAGCTAGGAAAGCATTTCAGATGCAAAGAGGAGCTTTTGATTGAGCTGAGCTAAAAGGGACATGGAATGGGATATGTGTATAAATATTAGAGGTGTACTAGCAAGGGGTTAATAACTGCAGAAAGTGAGTTACAAAGGTTAAAGCACAAGAGAAACTTAGGCTTGCAGGCAACCACTTTTTCTATTTCAGTAGTAAAAGAAAGAAAAAGGAAGAAATGGGCCTATTGGTAGAAGGTGGTAAGACAGAACTCCAACCACTATTTTGCTTCAGTCTCAAAGAGAATTGTGCTCAAATGGATCTAAGCAGAGCAATGCATAAAAGGAAGAAATGGCAACTTAAGATAAGTAAAGAGATAGTTAGGAGGCATCTGGCTATCATGAACAAATCTCCAGGACAAACTAAAACTGAGTCCCCTTCTGTGATCTTTGAGAAATCATGGAGGACAGATGTAGTATCAGAAGACTGGAGAACAGCAAATATTGTTTCTTTCTTTAAAAAGGATAAAAAAGAAGACCCAAGTAAACACAGACTGATAAGCTTAACTCTAGATTAGATTACTGAGTAGTTGGTGTGCGAGTACTTAGAAAAGAATGCATTGCTTGGCAGTAACCAGCATGGGTTTATCAAGAAGAAATCATGCCAAACCAAACTGATCTCCTTTTTTTGAGAGGATGACAAATCTAGTTGACCATGGGAACGCACCATGTCTTCGACAAACCATCGGAGAGAGTCTTCCATGAGAATCCAGTACAGAAAATGTGGGCTGGCCTGGCCTACACTACCAATTAAATGGATACAGAGATGGTTGAGTAATTGTACTCAATGGAATGGTGTATCCACTTAGCTCTGTTCAACACATTTATTTATGACTTGGAAAATGGGTCAGAAAGAATGATTATAAAATTTGCACAAAAACAAAGATGGGACAAAAACAAACCTCCTGGAGGACAGGCTCACGATTAAGAAGGATCCTGACATGCTGCAACTATGGGCAGAAATCAGTGAGTTTTTTCAACAGGGACTAATGGAAAAGATAGGAAATATCAAAGGCATGAATATAGGATGGGGTGAACATACTGGGCAGCAGATTATAAAAAACATCTATATGGATCACAAGTACAGGGCAAAATCAAGATAAGTCATTGTTCTTCCTTATACATTGATCAGACTAGAAAACTGAGTCCAGTTTCGGCTGGCACTTTTTAGGAAGAACTCTGGGATATTGACCTACTGGAGTGAATCCAGAGGTAAGTAACCAAAGTGATAAAGAACCCAGCAGGAAAAACTTTTGAGGAACAGAGGCGCTGGATGTTTAGCCCGAAGAAGAGAAAACTCTGAGGAGACATGATAGCTGATGTAGAAGACAAGGCAGAATTGTTCAAAGTTGTTCCAGAAGATGAGACAAAAAACAATGGGAATGAAGCTTGGTTGGACAATGGAACAGCCTACCTTGGGAGGAGGTGGACTCTTCTTCACTGGAAGTCTTTAAACACAGGCTGCATGCTACTTCCCAAGGATGCTGAAATAGTGAATTCCTGAACTATGCAGAAGCTTGGATCAGATGTTCTACCACGTCCTTTCTAGTCCTTGCATTCTATGATTTTAAGTGAGAGCCAATGTCGTATAGTGCTGAAAGTTGTAGACTGAAACCTAGTAGAAGGAGGTTCAAGTCTTCACATGGCCACAGAGATCACTTAGTGACTTCTTTATAGTTGCTATTTCTCAGTCTACTGTATCTCACATGGCTGCTTTTGTGGGAATAAAGGAAGATGTGCCACCTTCAGCTCCCAGAAGAAAAGCAGGATATAACGTAATAATAAAAACAACTGCCATGATCAACACAAATAGAAGTGTCATGTTCAAAACTTACTACTTTGTAAGTTATTCTGGTCAAAAAGATGCATACAACCTCAGTGCAGGAACAGGAAAAAAAGGGAGAACAACCAAAATACCAAGGAATGCAAGAGTTGGATGCCAATGTACTCCAGAGTCCTATGCAGAACATAAATCAGTACAGATCCAACCCCCAAAATACCAGAAGTCCAGGGGATGTGTCACATAGCTGTAGCCTGTACTGAACACACAAAGTGACATCAAGACAGTCAATTATTCTCTTAATGGACGAGCCTTTTCCTAAAAACTTTCCAATTAAGTAGTTTCTTTGATGTTTTCTGTTGGGATTTTGGATCTCAGTGTTGCAACAAATACTCCTTGCCTCCTTCCAGGAAAGAATCCTAAAACACCAAGGCTTTGGACTTGCACCTTTAACCTACATGACAGAAGATGACCGCTACTGGCATTTACAACATGGGGGGGAGGGGAGGGGAGGGGAGGGAAAGCAAGTATCTGTAGTGTAGGTGGATAGAAACTCACCAAAGGGCAGACTCTTTCTGTGGAGGTAACATCTGGATCTCCTCTTCCTTTTCTTGTTGCAGTTCTTCCTGCAAATTCTGAACATGTGTCTGTTTTTCTTGCAGCAAATACATGTTTGCTTCTTCCACTTTGGTTATTTCCTCCAGCGACCCCCCAGTATGGATCTTCCAGGGCTTTATTGGCTTAATTTCAGTCTCAAACTTCCTGCTATTAAGAGAAACAAGTTCACACTAATTGTTGCTTCAAATGAACTGACCAGGGTAGAATACAGAAGCCTTGGAGACATTCAGATCTCTCCATCATTCTACATGAAGCATTCCTTTATTATTGATGGACAGGCAATGGTATTTTCTCTTGAGGAATTCCTTGAGAGGAAGGCTTGAATGATAGGCTTGTTGTAGCTATTCTGCAAAATGAAGTCCTGTTCAAGTGCATTGGCACAAGGCTTGACAAGGTACGAAGAACAGGAAAAGGCAGAACCATCAGAAGGCTGGAAGGAAATGAAGATGCCCCTTTGCTACCTGAGAGGGATGCAATTTTTGACTTGATTACAATTCTCTTTTTGCTGTTCCAAAAAACCAAGCAGCAGCTGCTGCTAGTTTGATTCAGGAAGAAAAAGACCCTTGATGCAGAAACAGACACGTGAGCAAACTGAAGCCTCCTTAGGACAATTCTTTGCCATTCAACAAGGCGAATGCCAATTCAATCAATTCTGATATCATCGGGTCGCTTCCAGCTCACACCAAGATGTCTGAACATTAACAATCATTTCAATCTGATGCGCTTTAATCTTAGAATTACTTTTATCTCCTGCAGTAATATAACTTCCTTACATCTGCAGCCAGTGAGCTTCTCAAATACCAACATGAGGGTGATCCAGAGAATCCAAACGTGGCAAGGACCCACAAAGCACTCTTCCACCAATTGTTCAGCTCAATACAGCAGTGAGGCTTCTCTCTGCACACTTTGCTGGACCCTTCCCCATTATGGCAGCAGCAGTGTAAAATGCCTCTTTTTTCTAAGTCCCTAGGAGAGAGACAGGGAAGGGAACCTCCTTCCCTAGATGCTCATTTTTGTACCTGCTTTCACAGAAGAAGAGTACTGTGGCACACTCTTCTTACAAAATAAAGAACAGGTTTACTGCAAAATATCATGATCACACAGCAGTAGCACATTCTATGAATGGTCTGAACTCCTTTAAATGCAATGCATCCTGCGTAGTTTTTAATTTTCCTAACCACCTGGACTCTGGATGCCAACATTATGGGGGAAAAGTGCTAATGTGATACAGTATAAAAGGCTCTCTGTTAATATGTTCATTTTACTTTCCTGGCTTGTTTAAAGTTTACAGGCATGACTTACAAGCCTCAAAATAGTTATCTGCGGGAATGCCTTTGCAACTAGTCTAGAAATTTTAATTACTGCAGAATTCGGCAGTCAACTGGTCTCTGGAAGGAGTCAAAAGAAAGTGTATTTCATTTATATTAAAAGCATTACATTCTGGGAGAAATTCAAGGCATTGGTTATTACCCTTAAGGCCCTAAAAAACTGGAGGCAGGGTACCTGAGAAACCACTTTTTTCTACATGATTTCATACTTCATCCTACTCATTAAGCTCATTTGAAAAAGTTTGCCTACAGCTTCAACAGCTTGCCTTGCAAGGTCTTGAGAATTAAGCCTTTTCTGCAGTTTCTCTTGGTTTCTGGTATGGTGTCCCTGCTAAGGTGAAGGAACTGACCCGCTTTACTGGCATTTAAAAAAATGTTTAAAATGCGTGTTTTTGAGCAGACTTTTAATAGTTGATTATTTCAATTTTATTTATAAATATTTGGCTTTAACCTTAGTTTTATTTTTCACTATAAACTATCAAGAGACATCAGTAGTATAATGATAAATGGATAAGTAAATAAATAAAATGTATAGTGTCACTAAAGTCTCAGTTCTATGCTCAAATGCAATCTTGAAAATCAATGCCCAGAAGCTGTTGTTTTCAGAGGTAGTGCTCTCTTAGAGACTGTTCAATTAACCCCTGGTCACAAGTTGATCTTCAGGAAGGGCCAGTATTGGGCTTCCAGCAGCCCAGTATGAAGTTGTTGGCCATTAAATCTACAATGCCAGCCTATGATAAAGTGGCAACCAGCAATAGCAGCCAAAACAATTGGCTCCCCAAAATGTGTCCAAGTGAAGCTCCATTACACATGAGCACTTGCAGGCGGTGCTGCCAGAAAGAGGGTGGGAAACTAGTGGGGACAGGATGGAATTAAAGGAAGAGAGTACCGCAGGAAGTCAGCACATAAGTTCTTTGGTAATGGATGTGTAATACCCGTGTTTTCTGCAAAGGATTTTTGCTTCTATACCTCTCTGTTGCCACAGCAGAACCTCTATTTTGCTCCTCTTCCAAGCTGTCTTTGTTCTGATTTTTCCCTTGCACCATCCAGCTTTTGTCCTGCAAGAGAAAGTGAGGGTGGAGGTTTTGCCACAGCACTGTATTTCAGCGAAAAGCTGATGAGATCCAACCTGGACAAGAGGATGAAGCCTGAAACTTGTAGCCTTTTCCATGTGTTGGGATTCCTCTATTGGGTCAAGCTACCACAACATTTCAAACACATCTGAACAATTCAGATGTGCCATAGCAGGGCATCCAGGGTCTTGTAAAGAGCTTGATAATGCCTCTGATGAAAGAGACAAAAATTCCATCTGAGACACTTCCTGAATATCACACACACTTCTTGCATCCCCAAAGTCTGTAAAATTCATCCCACTCCTTTGAACAGAAGCGCTTCCACAAAGGAAGAAAAAAATAGCAATTTTATTTTTAGTTTAGGATAAGGTTCTCTGCTAGCTGTGAATTAGATCTCTTTGGGTGGCTCAACAGATTGTGAGTGCCTGGATCAGGAAAACCATCAACCCTTCTTTGAAGGATGGAGCAATGCCAACTGCATTAAAAGAGTTGATTATGTGTCCTGTCTTGAATAAGCCTTTGCTTGATCTGACTGATTTGGGTGAATTCTGCCCAGCCTCCAACCTTCTCTTTCTATAGAGGCATCTCACAGAAGAAACTGATTACCTAGATCTCTGTCACTCAGGCCTGGTCATGGGATGGAAACAGCACTGGTTGCCCTGACCGATGAAGCTCATCAGGAGCCTGGCATTCCATGCCACTGTATCATGCTGGACCCCCTACAAAGGTTGGGAGTTGAAGGCATTGTGCTTTGGCAGCTCTGCTCCTTCCTATCCGAGTGGGTGTTCCTAGTCGGTAGACATGGGGGGCAGTGTTCAACGTGTTGCTCTTATATGTGGTACCACAGGATTTGGTGCTTTCCCCTATGCCATTTAAAGTCTATATAAAACTGCTGGGAGAGGTCATTTGTCAATTTTGGGTGAGATGTCATCAGTATATAAATAATACTTAGCTGTACACGGTTATCCTAGACCAAGGTGGGGACATGGAAAGCCTGAATTGGTCTCTGAAGCCTATCAGTGTCTGGATGGGTGAAATAAGCTTAGTTCCCTCTAAATCCCCCAAAACCAAGTTACTTTATGTCATGGGTTCAGGGATGGTACAGACACCAAGCAGGGTGCACACATATCAGGTCTAGTTAGATTTTTTTTATAATTATACACACACACCCCACACATACACGCACATGAAAGACTACCCATCACTTCCTAATGTACAGTGTTTCTACTATTTCTTCGGGCTCTATAATCTTCTACATTCCATTCTATTTCTTTATCTTTTTTCTTCTATGTTAATATTGTTCCTATAGCTGGTTATTTCTGTGTAAAAACTCTTCTACTCTTCTAGCTTCAGCCCTATCCTAATTCTCCAGGCCCAGACACTACCACCTACCTTCCCTTGGCTGCCTTTATTGGTGAACTGAACTCTACTGTCAGCTGACTCAACTGGATTGGACCATCATGATGATGGGACTGCTGCTAGTATTTCTTTGATATTTGTACCAGGGTTTCATAATTTCTATGGCTAGCTCTTGGTGGATTTGGCTCTGGCGAAACAGCCTTCTGACACTTGGTCTTCTGGCTTTGTCCCTCTTGTCCACAGTGCATCTGGCTCTCTTTGGCTTGACTCGTGCTTCTATGACCATGCTTCCTGGCTCCCTTAAGCTGCCTGCTGCTGCTGCAAGAGCAGCTTCTCTCATCATCTCTTCTTGGTGCTGTTGGTCCTCTTCCCTCATTCTAGAGCCTGAATACTTCTCTTTCTCCCAGACTTCTCTTTTTCAACTGTGCTCTGTGGAGCTCTGCTGCCTCTCTTGCTCTAGCTGTTATGGTTGGTGGTGCAGCCGATTTTGGCTGGTACGGCTGGCTATTGGTGATGACTGATTGTGGTTGGACTACAATCAGCCTAGCCATCCAGACTGTTCCTGAGTCTCCTCTACTTTAGCTACGTACATGTCATGAGCCATGATTCAGAATCAGAGTCACACCACTCCAAAAAGAAAGGGTGTGAGACACATTCTTCTCCCTTCCATCTTTTGGCTTGGCTGCTTCTTCTTCTGACACTCTGAAAGCCAGTTCCCCTCCCATGCTCTCACAAGCAAGCAAGCCCTGCTGAAAAAGCTGCATTCATTTCAAAGGAAATAGTTCCCTTTTCTCCTTAATGTGGTCCTTCTTAAGTCATCATTGGAGTGGAAGCAAGAAACAGCATGGAAGTTTCTGTTTCTATGGTCATCCTCTCATTGTATGTCAATAAACAACAGGTAATATTGACCCTGGAATTACTTTAGATGGAGATGTCTTGTTATTTGGGTTTGCACTTCCTGCTTAAACAGCAGTTGAAGGCCATGGCCAGGGGGTCCTTGCCCAGCTTTAGCTAGTATAGTAGTGACAAATCTACCAGGCCCAGAATGCTTTGATGACAGTCACTTGCACTCTAATCATCATAGATTTGGATTACTATAATGTACTCTATGAAGCGCAGTCTTTGGAGACAACTGCAAAACTATAATTGATTTGGAATGTAAGACTGTTGGCAAGTCAACCCTGTCACTGCAGGGAAACACCAATTTTGAAAACACTGCACTGACTACCAACAGACTCCCAAACCCAATTCAAAGTGCTGGTCATGAGCCCCCAACCTCTATAATGGGATATATTAGGAACTACCCTGCTACGGTTGAATGTGTCTGTTCAGTCTGAACATATTGAGAAGGACTGCTGAGATTCCCTCCTAGAAGTAATGTGTGGGATCAGGCAGCAGGTTTTAATATTGTGGCCCCCAACTTCACTCCCTCCAGGGGTGGACATAAATTGGTGAAAATGATTCTATTATACCATGCCTTTATCTCTGCTTGAATATTTTTGGTTGTCCATTGGTATTTGATATTGCTTTTATTTTCTGCTTTGTTGTATGCCACCTAAACCCATAAATTAAGGAGGGCTACAAAGACTGTAAAACAAACTTAACATTCCAAGCATACTTTCTTCCCAGCCAGTCATCTCAAATGCATTATTGGCATTTCAGGCAGTGCTTGTTACAGAGTGTTCGTTTTCCTAACAGCCTACCTCATCATCAGAGGTGAAAGAAAGGAACACGGGATTTTGGCTTTGAATCTTCACTACTACTTCAGTCTATCTCCATCCCAATGGTCATAAATGTCTACAATCCAAATTGATCCATGGCAAATACACACGGGATATATATGGGTGCATGGTCCCTTCGCTACCAGTTCAAGTCCCCTTTTATTGGCTGGAATGCACACCAGCACTCTGAGAGTGGGGCCACACTGTGGCCACTTGCAGCCCTGACCTCTGAAACCCAGCTGAAACCTCACGCCAACATACTAACTCTTCTCAGCTCCTGGCTTCCGATAATTCTAGATTTAATTCTAGGTGATAGCATGATGTAGTACAAGATTTTAAGCTCTGTGGGACCAATAGGAAACAGTTACCATAAAGCTGTTACGTGTGTGAGAAACTGCAAAGAGTGTCCAATACTTCACTTTTTACTACAAAAGAAAACAAAAAATGAGGGAACTGATGTAAAAGACTGAAAGAAAAAGCCAGGAGGAGGACCAAATCTCTCTATAAGGTCTAGAGGATATTTAAAACAACAATAATTGAGTCTCAGCAAGAATGCTGAGCCCACAAGAGGCTAGCATGGCTCTTTAATTATGTCCTGGAAGCTGTAAAACTTCAGAAGGCTTCCTTTAAGAATGTCTGCCCTAAGGAGAAGAAGAAAAAGGAGCACAAAAAGTATATGGAATGCAAAAAAGAATTTCAGGAGTATATAGCAAGAAATATTAAACATTAAACTTTCAAACATACACACATACACACACACATATATGTCTGCAGCAGACAACTGTCTAAGGAAGTGGTTGGCCCTCAGACAACAAAGGAGCAAAGGGAATGCTCAGGGATAACATAGAGATTATCAAGAAACTGAATTGGTTTTTTGCATCTCTCTTTGAAACAGAATATATAGGCCTCGGATTGATCTTCTTAGGGAAGGAATCAGAACTGCTGAGCAAACTGAGGAAACAAGAGAAGATACTCTAGGTTATTTGGAGATACCCTAAGTAACAAATCACTGGGTCCTCATAGCTTCTACGCAACAGGTATTAAAACAACTGAGCTGTGGACTTGCTGACTTCCTAGCAAAAACACCCTTTGAGGTAGGCCAAGTCAGAAAACACGCACTAGAGGAGCTCCTGGCACTCTATTTTATTGTTAGAGGATATATCTTTTCAGAATTTGAAAGCCTGACCAAGTTTCTTTTTCCCTCCCTTGTATACCTAAGAGAATCAAGGCAGGGCAGTGTTGAATTTCTTCCTCCTGTCTTTCCAGGCCAAGCTGATGTTTCTGTAATTGTTGCTGCATTCCTTCTTTAAGACTATCTCTATACTCCTCTACAAACGCTGCCTCAACAAATAGCTGGTGTTTCTGAAGTGTCAACAAACATGTGGGTAGAAGTAGCCCTATGATGTCATATACATAAACTTCCAAAAAGCCTTGGACAAAGTTTCTTATCAAAGGCTCTTATGTAAACTTCTGCTCATGGATAAGAGAATCTGTCTTTTCATGAATTGCTAATTGGTTAAAAAAAAAAACTTACTTCCTCTATCCAAGTGCTTTCAATAGCGGCTGTGTTCAGCCCAACTTTTGGACCATTCAGGACTGGAGATAGCTCAGCTACGTCCAGGACATTTTCTAGCACAGGACTCTGAAAACCAAAGACCACAGAAAACAAACAAAAACAAAAAAAAGCACATAAAAAAGAAATATTATCCTGGATACTATTTAGTCTTTCCCAGATGGCCTAAAATTGACACAAGGCTGTTGAAAAGCATAAAGGAAAACAAATTATGGGCACTAGATTGTCTGGGATATTTGTAGAAGGACTGCATCCCTGAATATGTTGTTAAGGAACTGCTGAGTTCGAAGGAATAATTTCAAGGTAACAGGTGTGGAAGCGCTGTTTAAATGTAACATTTAAAAAAACTGATGGGTTTTCAAAAAGATTAGTTGCTTAGGTTTCCTTCTAACTTTGTCTATCACCCTCATTAACTTGATTCAAACTTGCCTGTGGTCTGGTCCATGCCTGTATACCTCTCAGAGGGGACTCTCAACAGGTCCTCTCTTGATGAACTGCCCAGATGGGCAAATTCAGTTCTGGTAAGGTGCTGCCTGATGCTTCCTGGTGCTGCGCCATTTAGGTTTTAAAGATAATGACCAGCAGTTTGAATTGGGTCAGGAAGCCTTCTGGTAAGTACCACAGCGACTTTAGGATCAACATCAGATTCTGTTACCTAGTCTATAAAGGGCACACCATGAAACAAGGCAACTGCTGCATTTCACGATAACTATAGTTGGTGAACCACTTAAAACACATTTGGTAAAAAATTCTGCATGATCTTGCTCAAAGTATCAAGATATTGTCTGAAGATTAATGCTAGAAATTAATTTCTCCAAAACATGCATGCCTCTTATTCCAGTATACATCAACCCTGGACAAGAATTCATCATTTCAAATAAACCCATAAAGATTTCTACAAAAAATCCATAAGAGGTCAAAAACATTCATCCTTTGAATATGAGGCAGCTTAAATGTTGCTGCTTTCCTGGAGATGATCTAATGACTGGCCCTGCTTGGGAAATTCAGCTCAGCATGAGCCTATGCTTTCCAAACTGTAAACACATACCTTTTGTTCAAGGATAATCCCAATATCCACACGTGGATTCTGGAGGACTCCAGCTCTTTCATGCATACTCTAACAGACAAAAAGACCAAAGATGTTTTAGCTTTACATCCAAAGTCAAGTTATGTTTGATGACGTGGCATCAGAGCCAAACTAGGCAATGTGGGCCTCTGATCAGCCTTTCTCTTCTCCTCAAGATAATAAAGGGATCAGTCAAAGGGCTGTGGAGCAGAGATTAGGGCTTCTATCCATGAACTGTCTCATCTTAAAGGACTGCCAAACTGGCAAACAAGTGGGCTCAATAGCTCAAGTCAGAGTGTGCTGAATGAAGAAGTATTAGCATTACAACTGAATGAGGTGCACCAGATCTCAAAATGCACGTCAGGCTCCCTGCACCATCATCAGCGTATTGGTTTCCCTTGATGAGAGGCTGGAAGCCCCAGCTGTTGCAGAGTTTTGCAAAATACTGGATGATATATGGCACCTGTTCTCTGCAATCTGCTCTGATTGCTCCTTTCAATGCTTTATGCGGATGTATTTATTTAAACAAAGTATATGGTTGCCCATCTTGTTCTCATGACTCCGGGTAGCTAGTGGTACATTAAGAAACCAACACAAACACCCAAAAACAAAGTTAAAGGAACATAACAGCAGAATCATCTAAACAGTACATGATATGCCAAGCTCCACAAAATGCAGCATATGTCATTCAACTGTACCAATCAGAAGAGACGATAGACTAGAAAGACTGGCCACCATAGCACTAAATACACTCTTGCCACATTTTTTTTAGAGGAACACATCATCCCTCACCTGCCATCTGGGAGCTCAAGACTGATTTCCCAGTCTCACAGTGCAGGGAAAGTCTCTCTCAAAGACCCTGCTGGAATATGTTTGAGCATATGTCCCCTTCAGACACACATCAGATGCAGTTAATGAAAAAAATACTACCTCACTGACTTCTTTATTCTCTGTTGCACCAGCTGCCAGGTGATACAAACAAGCCTCTTCTTTTTCCTCCTCATTTTTTGATTTCAAAAGACTTTTTCTGTAGGTGCTGGGCTACCAAAAGAAAATCAAGACATCAATGCATTAAGATGAGAAAAGGAGCCACAAAGCCAGCTCAACTTGCAGCCACATGCCTTGCAATGGTTTAAGACAGTACCCTAGTCCTGAGCTCCTTCCTCCATTTGTTCTTAGGGAGCAGTGAAGAGCACTGGTTGAGACATCTACAGGGTCACATAATAAGGACACCACTCTTTTGGAAAGCCTGGACCCGAGGAGGGGAAAGAGAACATCTGGCTGGGCACTGTGAGAAACTAAGTGCGGGAATATCATTGCCTTTGGCCAGATACAGCAAGACTATTATACTGTTATGCATTAGGAGAGAGGGAAGAAGTTTCCTCTCCCCTTTATTCACACTGTGTATAAATATCTCAATCATCCCTCCAGTCTTTAAATTGTAATCTATATCTTTGCCAATTTTATTCTTTTTTGAGGTTAGACTGGTACATAGAATGCCACATGCAGTCACACTACACAATATAAAAGAATATAAAAATATAAAGGAAAAACAACATAAGAGTTTTATTTCAATCACTTTATATGGAATCTATTTTTTCAGCTGTCATAATAGATCAGTCTTTTCACTGAGCTACTCAACATGATCCTGAGAACCCTTCTCTGGCTGCTATTTACTTTGCATGCACTCACGATAGGATTTCCCCCCCAATATGCATCACTTTGTACTTGCATACAGAGAAACGTATTTGCCATTTTAACTATGTTCCCCAAGTTTAAATAGGTTCTTTTGGAGCTATTGAAACACTGCTCACTTCTAACTCCAGATAATTTCTGAACAACTTAAAAATATAAGCATCTCCCTTCTTAGAGTTACCCAATGGGAGGTATTCCTATTCTCTCTTCCCTGTTCTTTTAAGTAGTCAGGAGCCAATCAATAAGGTAACCACAAGGCATGACCCTGGGGTTCAAATCCAGGCGTTTCTAGGCTTACTGAACGATCTTAGACTAGTTACTCATTCCTGGCCTAACCCTAACCCTCACAGAGTATTGGAATAATAAAATAGCTTATATTGGAAAGAACAACGTGCGCCACACTCACCTTCTCAGAGAAAAGACAGATGATAAATATCAGCTGCCTACCTCTTTAACTCCATTTCCTTCTGGTGAAAGCCCAAGACTGCAGGCTTCCTCCATCAGGCCTGTGTTGTGCACCGGCTGTTCTCCGGCCTGGTTGTCTTGAAGGATACACGTCTGACCCTCACTAGGCTTGAATCTCTCTGCTTTAGGAGCCGCTGCTCCTTGTTTGAGCCTTGCTGCTGCTGTTTCTATAGTCCCTTCTCTAGCAACATTAGGCTCTACTGTCTGACCAGCACCAGGCCCTTTCTTGTTGTCTTTCTGACCCTTGAGAGGCTCGGGTACACTTGATCCTGCTCTCCTCGACTTCTTCACCATATGGAGTACGTGTTGATAGAACTTCTGATCCTCTGAGTAGCACTCACTAGCTGACTGATTGTCTGGAGAGCTTTGTGCTTGGGTATTTATAGCTTCCAAAAAAGATCTTTGGGGAGAAGGCAGGTGCTTTGTGGGATGTTCAGATTCACAAGAGCTCTGCAAGTCCCAGGAGAAATTATCCACTTCACCTAAGACCTGAGAAGCAAGATGGTCAGACAGACTGCTAGCCACACTGATGCTATTACCACCGTCAGAATCTATCCTTGGATCATGCTTTTTTTCCTCTATGAGTTGACCTGGTGTAGCAGATGACACTACTGCTAATGAAAGCCCATCACTCCCACAAGTTCCTGTCTTTGCTCCAAGCTCAACAGAAGCCTGCAGCTGAGAATGAGGAACAGGAGCCTTGATCTGCCATGTGCTGGGCTCTGTAGCCTGGCATTGCTCTGAAAGCTTCTTTTTCTTTCTTCTGCTCTCCTTTATTCTCTCCAGAGGCCTTAATACTTCGTTTTGAAAATAATGGATGTCACCTTGTCCCTCCAAAGTCCTGGACGTCTGGCTGATCAATGAGAAAGCAGTGGCAGAAGGAAGAAGCTGCATTTCCTTTTCAACAGTTTGCAAGAAGTCTTCCTTCCTGACCAGGGATTGGAGTCCATCTCCTTCTGCATGACCTTCCCCATGGTCCTCACCTTGCTTTTCTCCCTCTAAGAACAGTCTTCTGTCCTTGACTCCCCCCAGGTCTAACACAACTGTTGCACCTGCTATAGTTTGAGATGGTTTCTTCAATGTTTGGAAAAGAGGCTTTACGAGGTGGACGCTGTCTAAGTCTTCAGCTTCCAAGTCTGAAAAAACACCACTAGCAGCTGCACATCTGATTTCTGTAGTTACATCTTGGCATGTTTGATGATTAACATCTGACCTGCTAGAAGATGCAGCTCTTCCAAGAATTTTTTCCACATCTGCAAGGATCTGGTGAGTCCGGTTTGACTTTGCTGACAGAAGAGGCTGTAGTTTCCCTGGGGCAGGGTTTGATAGCAGCCTGGAGAGATCACCTGTATCTGAAACTTTTCCCTTGTGGTTTTTCAGGAAGGACTCATTCTGGGTCCCCAGGCTGCCCTGTTGCTCTAGGTCAGGACTAGCATGCCCTGAAGACAGGATAGGAGATGATACTCGATAAAAGGATGTTGACGGAAGAATCCCTGGCTCCGAGTGCACCTCCTAAGTAGGCAAAAATCATCAGGTCACTGAAGATCTACTGATTTTGTAAACAGGCTAACCTTTCTTCCATATGAGCCATGCAAAGAAAAAAAGACCTGCATTTCTTGCTCCTGCTTGCCAGAGGAACCCACCATGATGCTAGGCAGTCTCTTGATATCAGCTTGGATATGTTAATCAGCTGTTAGAATAACATACACAATTGCAATACTTTTTATGGGGGAAAAAAATACAAGGCAGCTAATTTTGATCTAAACCCTGCCAATTCTCCTCCAGCACTAGAGACTAGAAGAAACACACATGAAAGAAGAGCAAGTTCCAAGGCGAGAATTGGCCTCTAAGTTTCTGGAATGATTTGAAAAAGCTGTACAAAACACAGCATTATCTCTAAGTTATTTCTCAGATTCAAAAAACCCCCAAAACTTACCCAACCATGTCAAGAAAAGGTTAAACAAAACTGAAACCGAAAAAGCTTTGTGTAGCAATACATACTGCTTAGTCAGGTGTATTTAAACCTGAATGCAAGATTAGAATCCTGGCACCTTTATGCCACGAGGAGATGGATATACGGAGGGATGGAGATGAAGAGGAGAGCAAAGAACAAAATGTTAAACCAGGACCTGAAGGTTTTATCTGCTTTCCTATACTGACAGCAGAAACCTGCTGCTTGTTCAGGTACTCACCATAGGATATTTCAACAAGTCTCTTTCTTTCTTGTCTTTCTTCTTTTCTCCCCTTTTCTTCTTTTTCTCTTTCTTTTTAAGGCCTCCATGTTCCAGAATTTTTTCCCTTTCCTGGATCACGAGTTGGCGGTAGCGCTCGTCACATGGATGATCCCAGGTCGACTGGCCGTTGGCAAAGTTGAAATAATAGATATCGCCAGTGATATCTTGGCTGAAGACAGAGACAGACTAAGTAGCAACCGCTTAGGTGGAGCCCTGCCTTCCTGGAAGGCACGCGGAGGCCCAGAAAGGCAGACCCAGCGAAAGCAGCACGCCTGGACTTGCCACGGGGGGAGGGGGCAGCAGCGCTCAGCAGCGGCAGTGGCCAACTCCTTCCTGTTTGTTTCTAAAAAAAAAGTTCTGCTTCGCCCTTTCGGGAAGAGTCAGACTTCACCACAGCACCTTCCAACTAGATGAACGCTCTGAAAACTATCCAATAAATGAGAATTGATGGAAAACGCGGTCGCCAGAACACCTAAAGCCCGTGGTCGATCTGCAGTCGGTACACCGGCACGAACACGTTTGGGCGGCCCACGGGAGGCTGAACCGTTACAGCACTCCTCGGGACCAGGCTACCTGCCAGCTCAGCAACAGACCCCCCGAGCCCCCTTCCAGCGGGCCTCCGACTGGCCCCGTGCCGTTCAGCACGCGCGGCGCGGCGCCGCAGCCGGGCAGCTTCGCCTCCGCTAAGGACCTTTGGGGCGGGGCGGGGCGGGGCGGGGCCGGGCAGAACCCCCCGCGCGGCCCGCGCGGCAGCCGCCGCCGCCGCCGCCAACCACGGCTCCTCCGCGGGAGGAACGGGCCCCCTCCGTCCGGGGGCGCGGGCAGAGCCTCCCCCGGTCGGGGCGGGCGGCTGGGCCTTACCACGGCTTCCACTCGGCAGGCAGCGGGGCCACGATGCCCTCCCGGGCCAGCCACATCAGCTCCGGCTCGTTTTCGGGGTCGATCCCCACCACGCGCGCGAACTCCTGGATCTCTGCGGAAGAGACGCGCCGGGGGCGCGGTGAGACGCGCCGGGCAGCTGCGACGCAGAGAGGGGCCCGGCCGCGGCGGCCCGCCTACCTTGCTCGCTGGGGATATACGTCTCGTCGTAGTCCTCCTCCAGGATGAGTTGGTCGCCGATGCGCAGCGCAGCCCCGGCCATGGCCCGCGGCGGCGGCCGCCGAGAGCTGGGACGCGGGGCGACGGGCCCCGCTCTCCCAGCGCCGCGCTCCGGGCGCTCGCGTCGCCTGGAGGCCGCGCCCCGCCCCCGGAAAGCGACGCGGACGTTGCCATGGCGCCGCGCGTCTCCTGGCGCCGCGGCGCGCGCCGGCCCCTGGGACGGCCGTCGCCGACGTCGCCTCGGAGCGAAGCCCCTCCGCCCGCTCGCCTCGGTGGAGGGTGGCTGCCTCGGCTGCCCTTTCGCCGCGGCGAGCTAGGCTCTGACAGAGAGGTCCTCGCGCTCCTGAGCCGTGGAGGCGGGGGAGGGGTTCATCCGCACCCCCCATGTGCCACGCCGTGTCAGCGGCGACGGGTCGGACTGGGTGCGCTCGCCCTGATGCCTACTGGCCGCGGGGGGCAGCACAGACCGCCCCGCTTCAAGGAAGTTGGAGGAGCGTTCTCGCTTCCCCCCAGCCGGCCCACGATCGAGCGCAGCTCGACCAGTGGATCCAACGAGTTCCCGAAGTCTGCGATGAGCACAACATCACTGGCCCACTTAGAGGGGACGTCCGACTTCCTTTCGCCGTCTCCTTCGCCTCTTTCCACCCGAGGCTCCTCACATGGCTGATTACCCTTCCGGTCCGCCAGCATAGCTGTCCGCCACTTCCGCTCTGGACTCCCCCTCATTATGGCCGCCCGCTTCCGCTAGCTGCCCCTCACTGAAGTCCCGCAGCTCCACGCTTGTCCTTGCCCGCCTGCATCCACTCGTTCAGGAGCCCCGCCGGCTCCTGGCCCGTCCAGTTGCTCTAGCGAGCGCCTGAGAACCGGTAACGGTGGTTCAAACCATCGGAGGCGGGGGCAGTTTCAGCTCTGGGACGTCACCTGCCAAAGAGCTACGGTTCTTTTGCCTGCACTGCAGACTTCGTGGATGCGTTCGGCGCTTCCGGCGCCCGCCCGCGGTCCGGGGAAGTTAGTCAAAAAAGCTCTAGCCTGGCTGTACTCCTGGGCTAGAGTGGGTGGGGCCGGCCCTCACGCGCTGCGCGGTTCTTTTAAAAGGCGGGGCGGTTCCTTTTCCGCGGATGCCAGTTCTGTCGTTTGTGTTGTTGAATTGTTTTACATTGCACCCTGCGCAGGGTCACAATGGGTGGGTGGCCTTCTACACGAAATAACTAAGTAAATACGCGTTTGGTAAATACATAAATATAATTAGGGGCTCGGGTTAGCACTGCAACTGAAAAGCCGAAAGATCAAGAACTATTCAAAAGGACAGTCATTTGCATATGCGAAAGCAACTAGCGGTAATCTAATTCCTTTTGAGTAGCTGTTTTTTCTTATAAATTTTTACTGCTTTTGAATTAATAACAGAAAGAGAGAAAAAGAACAACAAAACAAAAAAATAATAATACACTATCAAGAAGGAAAAAAACATTTAAAAGTGCTATTACAAAAAAGTGACAAAAATACAACAAAGGGAAAAAAACTTAGCATGGTATACTGTTATAACAATAAATAGTTATAAATCTATATCTATTTATCTAACACAAACATTATTCAGGTGCATATATATTTCCAATACATTTATGTGACTATCATTTTTTTTTAACCTATTGTATTTTGTATAAATGAGTCCCATATTTCATTATTCTTGTCCATACAAAGTCTGTGTCTAGGCAATCCACTCACAGGTGCCAAGTGCAATCAGGTCTTCAATCCATTGAGTGAATGGGGCCGTACATTTATCTTTCCAATGCTGCAATATCAACCTTTTTGTGATGGAATGGAATTATGAAGGCCAGGCTCAGGGAGATAAACATTTTCTTAGCTCGCAAGCAATCACCCTCCACCCCCAAATGGCCCCCAAAGAACACAAAACAGGCTGACGCCACAGCCCGAATGTGCAAGCATCCCCACCCGTGCCCCTCCCAAAGCCCCACCCAGCCACCTGTCTGCCACTGAAACCCCCCCCCCCCAGGAGCACCTAAGGGCGCCTGGGGAGGAGGAGGAGGAGAAGGAGGGAACAAATGGAGGGGCAACCAGTCCACGGGGTGGTGACTAACAGTCTGCCGCACCAGTCTTTTGGAAGCCGAAGCACAGTCCATAGAGAGCCGCTGCTGCAACCGGTCCCACATCGCAGTCCAACTCCCTGCTGCCGGGCTCCTCATGTGATGGGTGGGGTGGCCGCAGCCGACTTCCATGGCCAAAAGTGCTGCCATCGCTTAGCTGGCCACGGTCCCGCTCCGCGGCACATAGAACGTCCTTGGCTGCGCGAGTCACCGACCAGTCCGGAGAGGCGCTGCTGTGCTGCCACTCCCAGGGCAACTCCTACCGCTGCTCTGCCACGAGCACCACCAGCACCACATAGTTCACAAGGTGCATGGTGCTCCACAGAATGGCCCAGAAGGCTGGGGCTCCACCGCCATTACCTCTGTCGTCTCCACCTCCACCAGCATCCACATCCGTCTGAGGGTGGGTGCGGGTGTCTCTTGCCAGCGCCATCTCCTCCAACTCCTGCACAGTCCGTCTAGCCGCAGCGCCTCAGTCCTCTTTCCACTGCAGCTGCCAATTACCCTGCTGTAGCTGCTGCCTCCATGGCTCCTGTCCTCTCCTCCATGCCTCCCGTGCCTTGGTGGGCTGTGCCGCCGCTGAAACACTCTTCCTCCTCCCCCCCTGGAGGGACACCATCCCTGCCGGGGAATTTATTTTAATTTTTTTATTTAAAATGCCCTCCTACAAAGTCCTAAAAAAGGGGGCCGGGCTCATCGAAATATACAATAAATAAACTGAAACCAAAAGCACTCCTGTCCAGAGAAACAACTGTCTGCAGTTGCTGCAGAAGCAGTCTATATGCTTGTTATAAAATGATTGAATGCAATTCACTCAAAATATAGTTCAAAATTAGTTCTTTTTATTCTTGTGTTATTTGGACAGAAAGCAAAGCAAGTGTTTTATCAGTGTTTAACCAAAGTTGATTAATACATACAATTTCTCTAGTTTCCCGTAACATTTCTAACAATAAAATATTTGCCCATCAAGGCTAGCAATAAATGTACGTGCCCAACTAGGCTAACAACTATGTTTCAATAAACAACTGCCCAACTAGGCTACCCAAGTTGCTGTAAATATTCTTGCCCAACTAGGCTACACATTCACACAAGACACTCTCAACACAGTTGATCAAGCTGTGCTAGAGAGGGCTGGGAATCAGACTCAGGGCGTCCCCTGCTCCAAAAAGAGCCGTCTCGCACTTCAAGGTGGGCATGGTTTCCGTCCTTTCTTTTATACCCAACTTGTTTACTTAAAATTCTGGTGAACACGTCATCCAGGTCATCTCCATCCAGGACATCCAGGTACGGTATATGCCAGGAACAGTTCATCTTTGGAACAGTTGGGTAACTTGTTATGATGGTACCTCTCATTCCGTTATCTTATGAATTTATGATATTCATTTTATTCCTTATACCCACCAGCATTCCAGCCTTATCAGTGTTGAGAACTCATTCGTACAAGGTATCTAGCTTACATTCTTACATTCCAACATTCCAGCAACGTGAGTTTCCTATTAGAGTTCATGAATAGGATAACATGGCTGTTCTATGGCTATATGATTATATATAGAAGGCTTAAATTCATTACATGCTCAGGCCGCACCGCTGACCAGCGCTATGTGACCGGCGTTGATGCGGGCACCCGTTCCTTCCACGGCCAGAGCCGCTGCCAGCGCTCCTCCGGCATCCGACCCCACTCCACCTCGTGGATCCACGTGGCCCAGTCTGCGATCTGCTCCGCCTCCTGGTCTGGCCAGTCCTCCGGGAGTGCTGCGCCACCCCGCTCCACGCGTAGGGGTTGATGCCGGAGCTGGCACAGCACGTGGAGGGTGTAGAGGAGGAGGTGGAGTGTGGACCAGGGCAGCTCTGGGAGCTGTCGCCGCCACGTCACCGCCGGTCCTGCCATCTGGCCTGCCTGGGATGCCGCACCTGCGCCGCCGTCACCACCATCCTCACCGTTGCTGTCGCCACCGTCGCTGCTTCCGTCGTTTCTGCCGTCTGCAGCTTGCTGAGATGTGCCCGCCGTACCTACAGAGGAGGGGGAGGAGTAAGGGAAGGGAGGGAGAGGGGCCAGACGCTGCCTCACCGGCACCCCGCCCAAAGCCAGATGCTGCCTCACCCCCGCCATCTGGCAGGGCCCCCGATGGGCCACCCGAGCCTGCCCTGCGCTGCGCCACTCAGTGCCCGCCTCTTCTGTTTCCTCTGGCGGCTCCTGGCCCACCCTTGCCCTCGTTGCCCAGTTGACCTCCGCCCGTGGGCAACCCGCATAGGTGTGCCCCTGCGCCCCACACAGATTGCAGCACATTGGCGCCTGGCAGGCTGCCGCAACATGACCCCATGCCCCACACTGTGCATAAAGCGCCCGCCACTGGTGGTCATAGGCACCGTAGCTGTAGCAGGCTGGGAGCTGCCCCATGTACCAGGTCATGCCCCGGTCACCCGCCAGGTAGAAAAACCTGGGGAGCCGATGAGAGAGGGGGGAACCGGAGGACGTGCCCACCTCGTCCCACACCTTCATGGGCACAACCAGCAGCACCCCGAAGCGGCTCAGCCACATGGCCACGTCCTGCAAGGGGACAAGGTGGGACCGAAAGAAAATGGTCACCAGGCATACGTCCCCCTCCACCACTGAGGAGACCCAAAAATCCCGAAAAAGTTCCAGACGGACCGTCCCCAGCGCTAAGCAGCCACAGGCAAACTCCCTGAAGGTGGAGAACATGAGGAAACAGACGTCCACCTCTTACGAATCGGGGGGTGAATCACTGCTGACAGCAGTGCCACATCAAAATGCAGACTCAATTGCACAATGGTCTGCATGATGTAGCACTACAGCTTGAAGCCCCCATCCTCCCCTACATACCTGAAGGAGAGGACGTATTGCCCCCTTGACAATGGATGGGCTGTCATGCCAGCGTCCCCCCCCAGGAAAATCCCAAGTAGGAGTCCGGGTCGACCCCCATCGAGCAAAGGATCTCTGTGAGGTCTGAAATGCCCGACCCAGGGGGCCGGTGCCCCCTGCCCCTCCTCATCCCAGGCCATGCTGAACCAGACTGACCCCCCCATCTGCCAGCCACTGATGCGTAGGAGGGGCCTGCTGGCGTGGAGCCCTGCTCTGGACGAGGGGAGCCCCCTGCCCCCGAAGTGACCAACAGCTCCTGACATGGGTCCTCCATTGCCGCAGACTGCTCCCCCAGAAAGATGGTGACGGGAGGTGCCCGGACCCCCCTGATACCATCCATGTAGGGTCAGACCCCGTAGCATGCAGCTGCCCCAGCGGGGCCCCCTCAAGCACCCAAGGAGGCCAAGGGGAGGTGCACAGCAGCCGCCCTGAAGGATCCCCAGGCGATGGGACAGCCCCCGAGGCAGCCCCCCCGGCCCTTCCCGGACATCCTCGCCCTCCAGCCCTGACTGCAAGGCTGAGCGCCGGGCATCAAAGCGGTCGGGCCAGGACACGTGCCCGTGGACACCCTCCGAAGGCATGTTCGAAGAATCCACCCCCGAGTGAGCCGATGGCAAACCAGCCATGGCCGAAACGTGGCGCACCTCGGAGCAGCGGGACGAGCCCCCCTTTGCCCTGTGCTTCCACTTCCACTGTGGGAGCAAAGGGCCCTCATCCACAGTTGCTGGAGCGTCACAGGCTTGACCCAGAGGAGCCGCCTATCTCCGCAGCCACAGAATGGAGCCAGTGGCCCCAGGTCTGGAGGGTTAGGGTTAGGGTCAGGGTCAGGGTCAGGGTCAGGGTCAGGGTCAGGGTTAGGGCAAACGACAATTTTTAGGTCAAACGACAATTTTTATTGAAAATAGCCCTCCTACAAGTAACCCTGGCGCGCCCCTAAAAACGGGCGGCCGGGCTCAAACACACACAAACCCCAAAAAAACAGAGAAATACAAAAACACAAAAACACTCCGAACCGGAGAAGGGCCAACGCCCTCCCTCCCCCCAAAAACAGAGTCCGGCCGCCTCGCGCGCTAGGGCATCCCGCCGGCACAAGGCGCGCGGACACAAGCGTGCCTCGCCCATCTGCCAGGGCCGCGCCGCCACCGCCACCTCCCCAGGGACCCGGTGGAAGAAGCGCCACCGGACCTCCCACAGGGAGTAAGGTACGCGACGGTCGCGGAACGGCTCCAGGCGCGGGTCGGGCCCGCTCTCCGGCGTGGCTGCGCCCTCCCCAACCCCCGGACCCACAACATCTCCGTCCTGGAGGAGCCGCCGGGTTAGGGTTAGGGTTAGGGTTAGGGTTAGGGTTAGGGTCAGGGTCAGGGTCAGGGTCAGGGTCAGGGTCAGGGTCAGGGTCAGGGTTAGGGTTAGGGTTAGGGTTAGGTCAACACACCTTTTTTTAGGTCAACACACCTTTTTTTTTATTAGAAAATAAAACCCTTCTACAAAAAACCCAAACCTCCCCTATACGGGAGGCAGGGCCACACACAAAACATACATCGTGAAAACGACGACTACATAAGGAGAAACCACCCACCAACCACCCATCACACCCCCCACACCCTCACGCCACTCATCCACCCCCCCACCCTCCCCCAGAACCGCACCCCGAAACACCAATAAAAGGCCAAGGGAGGAGGAGGAGGAGAAACAGGAGGAGGAGGAGGAGGAAAAGGAGGAGGAGGAACAGGTGCAGGTGGAAAACCCAAATGGGCGGCCACATCCATGCGGCAGGGAACAATCCCGCGCCCCGCCGCCGAAGTCCGGAAAACAAAGTCCACAGAGAGACGTTGCTGCTGCCAGTCCCGCTCCGCAGTCCAACTCCCTGCTGCCGAACGCCTCACGTGATGGGCGGGGTGACCGTCGCCGACCTCCACGGCCAGAGTCGCCTCCAGCGCTCGGCCGGCCAACGATCCCGCTCCGCCGCACAGATGACATCCAGGCGCGCCACGACGTCCTCGGCCACGCGAGCCGCCGTCCAATCCGGAGAGGCGACACCTCGCCTCCTCTCCCAGGGCAACTCCCGCCTCCTCTCCACCAAGAGCACCGCCAGGACGACGTAGTTCAACAGGCGGACAGTGCTCCACGGCACGTCCCAAAACCTAGGCCCGGCGTCGTCGTCGTTCGTATCCGCGGCAACGCGAACGCCAGAAAGACCGGCCTCCGCTGCCTCCGCCACCACCGCATCCGGCACCGCCCGCTCCTCCTCCGCCTGCCGCCGGCCCGCCGCGAGGCGACCGCCGACTCTCTCCTGGCGTCGGAGACAAAGTCCCGTCCATCTCGGGTCCCGCCACCGCCGCCACGACTGCCGCTGCTCCTCGGCGTGCCCGGTGTCCCGAGCACTCCTCCTGTTCCTCAGAGAGGCGAAGTCCCTGCCCGCCCCCTGCCGATCCCGGACCGCCGCCCCCGGGACGGAAGGCGAAGGCGGAGGAGGGCGGGAAGTCGCGCCCGTCCGCACCCGCGGGCCTCGCAGGGGAGGGACCAGCGCCGTCGGCTCCGCACCGGACACGATCGCCTCCCACGGCTGCCGCAGGAGGTCCGGCCAATCTAGGATCCTCGCAACGGCCACCCACACCGCACGCGCCACCGCACACTGCCGCGCGAAGTGCGCGACGGTATCCTCTACGGAGACGCCTCTAGCCACGGCCTCCCCGCGGCAGAGGGCGCACGGGCAGAGGCGCGCCTCCCCTCTCCTCCAGGGCCGCGCCGCCACCGCCACCTCCGCGGGCACGCCGTGGAAGAACCGCCATCTCACCTCCCACAACCGATAGGGCACCCGCCAGTCGCGAAAAGCCTCTAGGCGAGGGTCGGCCCCCTCATCCGACCGGGCGTTCCCCTCCCCGCCCCCGGGCACGCGCCCGTGGGCCATGCGCCACGGCCCCACGACCACCCGCTCCAGAGCCTCCTCGTACACCTCCCGCCTCATCGTCCTCTGCCGCACCCGAGACTCCTCGGCCGCGTCTCTACCGGCACCCCCGACGCCACCCGCGCCCGCCGGAACGGCGACCGCGGGCCGGGGAACGGGGGTGGACCCGGGCCAGAAGGAATCCGCAAAGTGGGCGGCGGGCACGCCGTAGCGCCGCAGCGCGTCCGGCAGACTCGCCAGGAAACTCGGCAGCCGGCGGTGATCCTCCGCCGTCAGGCGGAAGTCCAGCCGGCCCTCGTCCCACCACCGGCGGCCGGCCCACTCCTCGGAGCGCCAGTGTGCCAGAAACAAGAAGGCCCAGAGGGGGCCGACTCCGCCGGAACCCGAGGAGGCGGAGAGGGAGAGGGAAAGTCCCCGAGAGGGCGGGGAGGAGGGGGAAGAGAAAAAGGAGGAGGAAGAAGAAGAAGGACCCCCTTCTCCACTAGATACCCTCACCCGCCACGCCGCCCGCCAAACGGCCCCGTGTGCCCCGGAAGCCGCGCTCCCCCCCAGAGAGGCGGACGCCCCGCCGAAGTTCTGGGTGAGGAACACCGACCACAGGGCCAGGGAGAGCTCGGGCAGGGCCAGACCACCGCTCGCGACCGGCTGGTGAGCGACCGCCCTCGCGAGCGGGAAGCGCTCCGCACCCCACAGGAAGCGGAAGATCAGGGGCGTCATGGCCCGCACGAAAGGCGGCGGCGGAGGAAACACTGCCGCCAGCTGGAGCACCTGGGGGAGCAGGTAAGTGCCCACGTAGCGGGCGCGGTGGTACACCCCCATCCGCCAACCCGTCTGCCGCCAACGGGCAACGCGCGCCTGCCAACACTCGGCTGCCCGATCCCAGTTCTCCCTCCAGGCGTGCGGTGCCAGGCCGAAGCGCACGCCAAGCAGCCGGACCGTTGCAGGGGCGCCGGCCGCGGCCGCGCGGACCCCCCGAGAGCCCGGCACGCATGGGCGCGCGGCGTCGTCCCGGCTCGCCGACCCGCCCGTCGACTCGTCCCCGTCCCACCAACCCTCCAGTGGCCAACGCCGCAAGCTGTCCCCCGCGCCCCGTTCCGGCCGCCGCAGCTGAACCACCCAGCTCTTCCCTGCGTTCACTTGGGCGCCCGAGACGTGACCGAAGGCCCGAAAGACCTCCCAGGCGGCCCCCGCTTCCTCCGGCGAGCGCACCAACAGGGACACGTCGTCCGCGTGGGCCACGAACTTCACAGGCGTCGACCCACTCGCACGCCCCGTGCGCCCTACGGGGCACGGGAAACCCCCCAGGCGGCCGTCCGCCTCTACCGCTCTGAGCGCCACGTTGAGTGACAGGACGTACAGCAGCGGGCTCAGCGGACACCCCTGCCGCACGCCTGAGCGCAACGGC
>CM061357.1:27907729-27918556 GCA_030867105.1 Liasis olivaceus
GGTTAGGGTTAGGGTTAGGGTTAGGGTTAGGGTTAGGGTTAGGGTTAGGGTTAGGGTTAGGGTTAGGGTTAGGGTTAGGGTTAGGGTTAGGGTTAGGGTTAGGGTTAGGGTTAGGGTTAGGGTTAGGGTTAGGGTTAGGGTTAGGGTTAGGGTTAGGGTTAGGGTTAGGGTTAGGGTTAGGGTTAGGGTTAGGGTTAGGGTTAGGGTTAGGGTTAGGGTTAGGGTTAGGGTTAGGGTTAGGGTTAGGGTTAGGGTTAGGGTTAGGGTTAGGGTTAGGGTTAGGGTTAGGGTTAGGGTTAGGGTTAGGGTTAGGGTTAGGGTTAGGGTTAGGGTTAGGGTTAGGGTTAGGGTTAGGGTTAGGGTTAGGGTTAGGGTTAGGGTTAGGGTTAGGGTTAGGGTTAGGGTTAGGGTTAGGGTTAGGGTTAGGGTTAGGGTTAGGGTTAGGGTTAGGGTTAGGGTTAGGGTTAGGGTTAGGGTTAGGGTTAGGGTTAGGGTTAGGGTTAGGGTTAGGGTTAGGGTTAGGGTTAGGGTTAGGGTTAGGGTTAGGGTTAGGGTTAGGGTTAGGGTTAGGGTTAGGGTTAGGGTTAGGGTTAGGGTTAGGGTTAGGGTTAGGGTTAGGGTTAGGGTTAGGGTTAGGGTTAGGGTTAGGGTTAGGGTTAGGGTTAGGGTTAGGGTTAGGGTTAGGGTTAGGGTTAGGGTTAGGGTTAGGGTTAGGGTTAGGGTTAGGGTTAGGGTTAGGGTTAGGGTTAGGGTTAGGGTTAGGGTTAGGGTTAGGGTTAGGGTTAGGGTTAGGGTTAGGGTTAGGGTTAGGGTTAGGGTTAGGGTTAGGGTTAGGGTTAGGGTTAGGGTTAGGGTTAGGGTTAGGGTTAGGGTTAGGGTTAGGGTTAGGGTTAGGGTTAGGGTTAGGGTTAGGGTTAGGGTTAGGGTTAGGGTTAGGGTTAGGGTTAGGGTTAGGGTTAGGGTTAGGGTTAGGGTTAGGGTTAGGGTTAGGGTTAGGGTTAGGGTTAGGGTTAGGGTTAGGGTTAGGGTTAGGGTTAGGGTTAGGGTTAGGGTTAGGGTTAGGGTTAGGGTTAGGGTTAGGGTTAGGGTTAGGGTTAGGGTTAGGGTTAGGGTTAGGGTTAGGGTTAGGGTTAGGTTAGGGTTAGGGTTAGGGTTAGGGTTAGGGTTAGGGTTAGGGTTAGGGTTAGGGTTAGGGTTAGGGTTAGGGTTAGGGTTAGGGTTAGGGTTAGGGTTAGGGTTAGGGTTAGGGTTAGGGTTAGGGTTAGGGTTAGGGTTAGGGTTAGGGTTAGGGTTAGGGTTAGGGTTAGGGTTAGGGTTAGGGTTAGGGTTAGGGTTAGGGTTAGGGTTAGGGTTAGGGTTAGGGTTAGGGTTAGGGTTAGGGTTAGGGTTAGGGTTAGGGTTAGGGTTAGGGTTAGGGTTAGGGTTAGGGTTAGGGTTAGGGTTAGGGTTAGGGTTAGGGTTAGGGTTAGGGTTAGGGTTAGGGTTAGGGTTAGGGTTAGGGTTAGGGTTAGGGTTAGGGTTAGGGTTAGGGTTAGGGTTAGGGTTAGGGTTAGGGTTAGGGTTAGGGTTAGGGTTAGGGTTAGGGTTAGGGTTAGGGTTAGGGTTAGGGTTAGGGTTAGGGTTAGGGTTAGGGTTAGGGTTAGGGTTAGGGTTAGGGTTAGGGTTAGGGTTAGGGTTAGGGTTAGGGTTAGGGTTAGGGTTAGGGTTAGGGTTAGGGTTAGGGTTAGGGTTAGGGTTAGGGTTAGGGTTAGGGTTAGGGTTAGGGTTAGGGTTAGGGTTAGGGTTAGGGTTAGGGTTAGGGTTAGGGTTAGGGTTAGGGTTAGGGTTAGGGTTAGGGTTAGGGTTAGGGTTAGGGTTAGGGTTAGGGTTAGGGTTAGGGTTAGGGTTAGGGTTAGGGTTAGGGTTAGGGTTAGGGTTAGGGTTAGGGTTAGGGTTAGGGTTAGGGTTAGGGTTAGGGTTAGGGTTAGGGTTAGGGTTAGGGTTAGGGTTAGGGTTAGGGTTAGGGTTAGGGTTAGGGTTAGGGTTAGGGTTAGGGTTAGGGTTAGGGTTAGGGTTAGGGTTAGGGTTAGGGTTAGGGTTAGGGTTAGGGTTAGGGTTAGGGTTAGGGTTAGGGTTAGGGTTAGGGTTAGGGTTAGGGTTAGGGTTAGGGTTAGGGTTAGGGTTAGGGTTAGGGTTAGGGTTAGGGTTAGGGTTAGGGTTAGGGTTAGGGTTAGGGTTAGGGTTAGGGTTAGGGTTAGGGTTAGGGTTAGGGTTAGGGTTAGGGTTAGGGTTAGGGTTAGGGTTAGGGTTAGGGTTAGGGTTAGGGTTAGGGTTAGGGTTAGGGTTAGGGTTAGGGTTAGGGTTAGGGTTAGGGTTAGGGTTAGGGTTAGGGTTAGGGTTAGGGTTAGGGTTAGGGTTAGGGTTAGGGTTAGGGTTAGGGTTAGGGTTAGGGTTAGGGTTAGGGTTAGGGTTAGGGTTAGGGTTAGGGTTAGGGTTAGGGTTAGGGTTAGGGTTAGGGTTAGGGTTAGGGTTAGGGTTAGGGTTAGGGTTAGGGTTAGGGTTAGGGTTAGGGTTAGGGTTAGGGTTAGGGTTAGGGTTAGGGTTAGGGTTAGGGTTAGGGTTAGGGTTAGGGTTAGGGTTAGGGTTAGGGTTAGGGTTAGGGTTAGGGTTAGGGTTAGGGTTAGGGTTAGGGTTAGGGTTAGGGTTAGGGTTAGGGTTAGGGTTAGGGTTAGGGTTAGGGTTAGGGTTAGGGTTAGGGTTAGGGTTAGGGTTAGGGTTAGGGTTAGGGTTAGGGTTAGGGTTAGGGTTAGGGTTAGGGTTAGGGTTAGGGTTAGGGTTAGGGTTAGGGTTAGGGTTAGGGTTAGGGTTAGGGTTAGGGTTAGGGTTAGGGTTAGGGTTAGGGTTAGGGTTAGGGTTAGGGTTAGGGTTAGGGTTAGGGTTAGGGTTAGGGTTAGGGTTAGGGTTAGGGTTAGGGTTAGGGTTAGGGTTAGGGTTAGGGTTAGGGTTAGGGTTAGGGTTAGGGTTAGGGTTAGGGTTAGGGTTAGGGTTAGGGTTAGGGTTAGGGTTAGGGTTAGGGTTAGGGTTAGGGTTAGGGTTAGGGTTAGGGTTAGGGTTAGGGTTAGGGTTAGGGTTAGGGTTAGGGTTAGGGTTAGGGTTAGGGTTAGGGTTAGGGTTAGGGTTAGGGTTAGGGTTAGGGTTAGGGTTAGGGTTAGGGTTAGGGTTAGGGTTAGGGTTAGGGTTAGGGTTAGGGTTAGGGTTAGGGTTAGGGTTAGGGTTAGGGTTAGGGTTAGGGTTAGGGTTAGGGTTAGGGTTAGGGTTAGGGTTAGGGTTAGGGTTAGGGTTAGGGTTAGGGTTAGGGTTAGGGTTAGGGTTAGGGTTAGGGTTAGGGTTAGGGTTAGGGTTAGGGTTAGGGTTAGGGTTAGGGTTAGGGTTAGGGTTAGGGTTAGGGTTAGGGTTAGGGTTAGGGTTAGGGTTAGGGTTAGGGTTAGGGTTAGGGTTAGGGTTAGGGTTAGGGTTAGGGTTAGGGTTAGGGTTAGGGTTAGGGTTAGGGTTAGGGTTAGGGTTAGGGTTAGGGTTAGGGTTAGGGTTAGGGTTAGGGTTAGGGTTAGGGTTAGGGTTAGGGTTAGGGTTAGGGTTAGGGTTAGGGTTAGGGTTAGGGTTAGGGTTAGGGTTAGGGTTAGGGTTAGGGTTAGGGTTAGGGTTAGGGTTAGGGTTAGGGTTAGGGTTAGGGTTAGGGTTAGGGTTAGGGTTAGGGTTAGGGTTAGGGTTAGGGTTAGGGTTAGGGTTAGGGTTAGGGTTAGGGTTAGGGTTAGGGTTAGGGTTAGGGTTAGGGTTAGGGTTAGGGTTAGGGTTAGGGTTAGGGTTAGGGTTAGGGTTAGGGTTAGGGTTAGGGTTAGGGTTAGGGTTAGGGTTAGGGTTAGGGTTAGGGTTAGGGTTAGGGTTAGGGTTAGGGTTAGGGTTAGGGTTAGGGTTAGGGTTAGGGTTAGGGTTAGGGTTAGGGTTAGGGTTAGGGTTAGGGTTAGGGTTAGGGTTAGGGTTAGGGTTAGGGTTAGGGTTAGGGTTAGGGTTAGGGTTAGGGTTAGGGTTAGGGTTAGGGTTAGGGTTAGGGTTAGGGTTAGGGTTAGGGTTAGGGTTAGGGTTAGGGTTAGGGTTAGGGTTAGGGTTAGGGTTAGGGTTAGGGTTAGGGTTAGGGTTAGGGTTAGGGTTAGGGTTAGGGTTAGGGTTAGGGTTAGGGTTAGGGTTAGGGTTAGGGTTAGGGTTAGGGTTAGGGTTAGGGTTAGGGTTAGGGTTAGGGTTAGGGTTAGGGTTAGGGTTAGGGTTAGGGTTAGGGTTAGGGTTAGGGTTAGGGTTAGGGTTAGGGTTAGGGTTAGGGTTAGGGTTAGGGTTAGGGTTAGGGTTAGGGTTAGGGTTAGGGTTAGGGTTAGGGTTAGGGTTAGGGTTAGGGTTAGGGTTAGGGTTAGGGTTAGGGTTAGGGTTAGGGTTAGGGTTAGGGTTAGGGTTAGGGTTAGGGTTAGGGTTAGGGTTAGGGTTAGGGTTAGGGTTAGGGTTAGGGTTAGGGTTAGGGTTAGGGTTAGGGTTAGGGTTAGGGTTAGGGTTAGGGTTAGGGTTAGGGTTAGGGTTAGGGTTAGGGTTAGGGTTAGGGTTAGGGTTAGGGTTAGGGTTAGGGTTAGGGTTAGGGTTAGGGTTAGGGTTAGGGTTAGGGTTAGGGTTAGGGTTAGGGTTAGGGTTAGGGTTAGGGTTAGGGTTAGGGTTAGGGTTAGGGTTAGGGTTAGGGTTAGGGTTAGGGTTAGGGTTAGGGTTAGGGTTAGGGTTAGGGTTAGGGTTAGGGTTAGGGTTAGGGTTAGGGTTAGGGTTAGGGTTAGGGTTAGGGTTAGGGTTAGGGTTAGGGTTAGGGTTAGGGTTAGGGTTAGGGTTAGGGTTAGGGTTAGGGTTAGGGTTAGGGTTAGGGTTAGGGTTAGGGTTAGGGTTAGGGTTAGGGTTAGGGTTAGGGTTAGGGTTAGGGTTAGGGTTAGGGTTAGGGTTAGGGTTAGGGTTAGGGTTAGGGTTAGGGTTAGGGTTAGGGTTAGGGTTAGGGTTAGGGTTAGGGTTAGGGTTAGGGTTAGGGTTAGGGTTAGGGTTAGGGTTAGGGTTAGGGTTAGGGTTAGGGTTAGGGTTAGGGTTAGGGTTAGGGTTAGGGTTAGGGTTAGGGTTAGGGTTAGGGTTAGGGTTAGGGTTAGGGTTAGGGTTAGGGTTAGGGTTAGGGTTAGGGTTAGGGTTAGGGTTAGGGTTAGGGTTAGGGTTAGGGTTAGGGTTAGGGTTAGGGTTAGGGTTAGGGTTAGGGTTAGGGTTAGGGTTAGGGTTAGGGTTAGGGTTAGGGTTAGGGTTAGGGTTAGGGTTAGGGTTAGGGTTAGGGTTAGGGTTAGGGTTAGGGTTAGGGTTAGGGTTAGGGTTAGGGTTAGGGTTAGGGTTAGGGTTAGGGTTAGGGTTAGGGTTAGGGTTAGGGTTAGGGTTAGGGTTAGGGTTAGGGTTAGGGTTAGGGTTAGGGTTAGGGTTAGGGTTAGGGTTAGGGTTAGGGTTAGGGTTAGGGTTAGGGTTAGGGTTAGGGTTAGGGTTAGGGTTAGGGTTAGGGTTAGGGTTAGGGTTAGGGTTAGGGTTAGGGTTAGGGTTAGGGTTAGGGTTAGGGTTAGGGTTAGGGTTAGGGTTAGGGTTAGGGTTAGGGTTAGGGTTAGGGTTAGGGTTAGGGTTAGGGTTAGGGTTAGGGTTAGGGTTAGGGTTAGGGTTAGGGTTAGGGTTAGGGTTAGGGTTAGGGTTAGGGTTAGGGTTAGGGTTAGGGTTAGGGTTAGGGTTAGGGTTAGGGTTAGGGTTAGGGTTAGGGTTAGGGTTAGGGTTAGGGTTAGGGTTAGGGTTAGGGTTAGGGTTAGGGTTAGGGTTAGGGTTAGGGTTAGGGTTAGGGTTAGGGTTAGGGTTAGGGTTAGGGTTAGGGTTAGGGTTAGGGTTAGGGTTAGGGTTAGGGTTAGGGTTAGGGTTAGGGTTAGGGTTAGGGTTAGGGTTAGGGTTAGGGTTAGGGTTAGGGTTAGGGTTAGGGTTAGGGTTAGGGTTAGGGTTAGGGTTAGGGTTAGGGTTAGGGTTAGGGTTAGGGTTAGGGTTAGGGTTAGGGTTAGGGTTAGGGTTAGGGTTAGGGTTAGGGTTAGGGTTAGGGTTAGGGTTAGGGTTAGGGTTAGGGTTAGGGTTAGGGTTAGGGTTAGGGTTAGGGTTAGGGTTAGGGTTAGGGTTAGGGTTAGGGTTAGGGTTAGGGTTAGGGTTAGGGTTAGGGTTAGGGTTAGGGTTAGGGTTAGGGTTAGGGTTAGGGTTAGGGTTAGGGTTAGGGTTAGGGTTAGGGTTAGGGTTAGGGTTAGGGTTAGGGTTAGGGTTAGGGTTAGGGTTAGGGTTAGGGTTAGGGTTAGGGTTAGGGTTAGGGTTAGGGTTAGGGTTAGGGTTAGGGTTAGGGTTAGGGTTAGGGTTAGGGTTAGGGTTAGGGTTAGGGTTAGGGTTAGGGTTAGGGTTAGGGTTAGGGTTAGGGTTAGGGTTAGGGTTAGGGTTAGGGTTAGGGTTAGGGTTAGGGTTAGGGTTAGGGTTAGGGTTAGGGTTAGGGTTAGGGTTAGGGTTAGGGTTAGGGTTAGGGTTAGGGTTAGGGTTAGGGTTAGGGTTAGGGTTAGGGTTAGGGTTAGGGTTAGGGTTAGGGTTAGGGTTAGGGTTAGGGTTAGGGTTAGGGTTAGGGTTAGGGTTAGGGTTAGGGTTAGGGTTAGGGTTAGGGTTAGGGTTAGGGTTAGGGTTAGGGTTAGGGTTAGGGTTAGGGTTAGGGTTAGGGTTAGGGTTAGGGTTAGGGTTAGGGTTAGGGTTAGGGTTAGGGTTAGGGTTAGGGTTAGGGTTAGGGTTAGGGTTAGGGTTAGGGTTAGGGTTAGGGTTAGGGTTAGGGTTAGGGTTAGGGTTAGGGTTAGGGTTAGGGTTAGGGTTAGGGTTAGGGTTAGGGTTAGGGTTAGGGTTAGGGTTAGGGTTAGGGTTAGGGTTAGGGTTAGGGTTAGGGTTAGGGTTAGGGTTAGGGTTAGGGTTAGGGTTAGGGTTAGGGTTAGGGTTAGGGTTAGGGTTAGGGTTAGGGTTAGGGTTAGGGTTAGGGTTAGGGTTAGGGTTAGGGTTAGGGTTAGGGTTAGGGTTAGGGTTAGGGTTAGGGTTAGGGTTAGGGTTAGGGTTAGGGTTAGGGTTAGGGTTAGGGTTAGGGTTAGGGTTAGGGTTAGGGTTAGGGTTAGGGTTAGGGTTAGGGTTAGGGTTAGGGTTAGGGTTAGGGTTAGGGTTAGGGTTAGGGTTAGGGTTAGGGTTAGGGTTAGGGTTAGGGTTAGGGTTAGGGTTAGGGTTAGGGTTAGGGTTAGGGTTAGGGTTAGGGTTAGGGTTAGGGTTAGGGTTAGGGTTAGGGTTAGGGTTAGGGTTAGGGTTAGGGTTAGGGTTAGGGTTAGGGTTAGGGTTAGGGTTAGGGTTAGGGTTAGGGTTAGGGTTAGGGTTAGGGTTAGGGTTAGGGTTAGGGTTAGGGTTAGGGTTAGGGTTAGGGTTAGGGTTAGGGTTAGGGTTAGGGTTAGGGTTAGGGTTAGGGTTAGGGTTAGGGTTAGGGTTAGGGTTAGGGTTAGGGTTAGGGTTAGGGTTAGGGTTAGGGTTAGGGTTAGGGTTAGGGTTAGGGTTAGGGTTAGGGTTAGGGTTAGGGTTAGGGTTAGGGTTAGGGTTAGGGTTAGGGTTAGGGTTAGGGTTAGGGTTAGGGTTAGGGTTAGGGTTAGGGTTAGGGTTAGGGTTAGGGTTAGGGTTAGGGTTAGGGTTAGGGTTAGGGTTAGGGTTAGGGTTAGGGTTAGGGTTAGGGTTAGGGTTAGGGTTAGGGTTAGGGTTAGGGTTAGGGTTAGGGTTAGGGTTAGGGTTAGGGTTAGGGTTAGGGTTAGGGTTAGGGTTAGGGTTAGGGTTAGGGTTAGGGTTAGGGTTAGGGTTAGGGTTAGGGTTAGGGTTAGGGTTAGGGTTAGGGTTAGGGTTAGGGTTAGGGTTAGGGTTAGGGTTAGGGTTAGGGTTAGGGTTAGGGTTAGGGTTAGGGTTAGGGTTAGGGTTAGGGTTAGGGTTAGGGTTAGGGTTAGGGTTAGGGTTAGGGTTAGGGTTAGGGTTAGGGTTAGGGTTAGGGTTAGGGTTAGGGTTAGGGTTAGGGTTAGGGTTAGGGTTAGGGTTAGGGTTAGGGTTAGGGTTAGGGTTAGGGTTAGGGTTAGGGTTAGGGTTAGGGTTAGGGTTAGGGTTAGGGTTAGGGTTAGGGTTAGGGTTAGGGTTAGGGTTAGGGTTAGGGTTAGGGTTAGGGTTAGGGTTAGGGTTAGGGTTAGGGTTAGGGTTAGGGTTAGGGTTAGGGTTAGGGTTAGGGTTAGGGTTAGGGTTAGGGTTAGGGTTAGGGTTAGGGTTAGGGTTAGGGTTAGGGTTAGGGTTAGGGTTAGGGTTAGGGTTAGGGTTAGGGTTAGGGTTAGGGTTAGGGTTAGGGTTAGGGTTAGGGTTAGGGTTAGGGTTAGGGTTAGGGTTAGGGTTAGGGTTAGGGTTAGGGTTAGGGTTAGGGTTAGGGTTAGGGTTAGGGTTAGGGTTAGGGTTAGGGTTAGGGTTAGGGTTAGGGTTAGGGTTAGGGTTAGGGTTAGGGTTAGGGTTAGGGTTAGGGTTAGGGTTAGGGTTAGGGTTAGGGTTAGGGTTAGGGTTAGGGTTAGGGTTAGGGTTAGGGTTAGGGTTAGGGTTAGGGTTAGGGTTAGGGTTAGGGTTAGGGTTAGGGTTAGGGTTAGGGTTAGGGTTAGGGTTAGGGTTAGGGTTAGGGTTAGGGTTAGGGTTAGGGTTAGGGTTAGGAGGTTAGGGTTAGGGTTAGGGTTAGGGTTAGGGTTAGGGTTAGGGTTAGGGTTAGGGTTAGGGTTAGGGTTAGGGTTAGGGTTAGGGTTAGGGTTAGGGTTAGGGTTAGGGTTAGGGTTAGGGTTAGGGTTAGGGTTAGGGTTAGGGTTAGGGTTAGGGTTAGGGTTAGGGTTAGGGTTAGGGTTAGGGTTAGGGTTAGGGTTAGGGTTAGGGTTAGGGTTAGGGTTAGGGTTAGGGTTAGGGTTAGGGTTAGGGTTAGGGTTAGGGTTAGGGTTAGGGTTAGGGTTAGGGTTAGGGTTAGGGTTAGGGTTAGGGTTAGGGTTAGGGTTAGGGTTAGGGTTAGGGTTAGGGTTAGGGTTAGGGTTAGGGTTAGGGTTAGGGTTAGGGTTAGGGTTAGGGTTAGGGTTAGGGTTAGGGTTAGGGTTAGGGTTAGGGTTAGGGTTAGGGTTAGGGTTAGGGTTAGGGTTAGGGTTAGGGTTAGGGTTAGGGTTAGGGTTAGGGTTAGGGTTAGGGTTAGGGTTAGGGTTAGGGTTAGGGTTAGGGTTAGGGTTAGGGTTAGGGTTAGGGTTAGGGTTAGGGTTAGGGTTAGGGTTAGGGTTAGGGTTAGGGTTAGGGTTAGGGTTAGGGTTAGGGTTAGGGTTAGGGTTAGGGTTAGGGTTAGGGTTAGGGTTAGGGTTAGGGTTAGGGTTAGGGTTAGGGTTAGGGTTAGGGTTAGGGTTAGGGTTAGGGTTAGGGTTAGGGTTAGGGTTAGGGTTAGGGTTAGGGTTAGGGTTAGGGTTAGGGTTAGGGTTAGGGTTAGGGTTAGGGTTAGGGTTAGGGTTAGGGTTAGGGTTAGGGTTAGGGTTAGGGTTAGGGTTAGGGTTAGGGTTAGGGTTAGGGTTAGGGTTAGGGTTAGGGTTAGGGTTAGGGTTAGGGTTAGGGTTAGGGTTAGGGTTAGGGTTAGGGTTAGGGTTAGGGTTAGGGTTAGGGTTAGGGTTAGGGTTAGGGTTAGGGTTAGGGTTAGGGTTAGGGTTAGGGTTAGGGTTAGGGTTAGGGTTAGGGTTAGGGTTAGGGTTAGGGTTAGGGTTAGGGTTAGGGTTAGGGTTAGGGTTAGGGTTAGGGTTAGGGTTAGGGTTAGGGTTAGGGTTAGGGTTAGGGTTAGGGTTAGGGTTAGGGTTAGGGTTAGGGTTAGGGTTAGGGTTAGGGTTAGGGTTAGGGTTAGGGTTAGGGTTAGGGTTAGGGTTAGGGTTAGGGTTAGGGTTAGGGTTAGGGTTAGGGTTAGGGTTAGGGTTAGGGTTAGGGTTAGGGTTAGGGTTAGGGTTAGGGTTAGGGTTAGGGTTAGGGTTAGGGTTAGGGTTAGGGTTAGGGTTAGGGTTAGGGTTAGGGTTAGGGTTAGGGTTAGGGTTAGGGTTAGGGTTAGGGTTAGGGTTAGGGTTAGGGTTAGGGTTAGGGTTAGGGTTAGGGTTAGGGTTAGGGTTAGGGTTAGGGTTAGGGTTAGGGTTAGGGTTAGGGTTAGGGTTAGGGTTAGGGTTAGGGTTAGGGTTAGGGTTAGGGTTAGGGTTAGGGTTAGGGTTAGGGTTAGGGTTAGGGTTAGGGTTAGGGTTAGGGTTAGGGTTAGGGTTAGGGTTAGGGTTAGGGTTAGGGTTAGGGTTAGGGTTAGGGTTAGGGTTAGGGTTAGGGTTAGGGTTAGGGTTAGGGTTAGGGTTAGGGTTAGGGTTAGGGTTAGGGTTAGGGTTAGGGTTAGGGTTAGGGTTAGGGTTAGGGTTAGGGTTAGGGTTAGGGTTAGGGTTAGGGTTAGGGTTAGGGTTAGGGTTAGGGTTAGGGTTAGGGTTAGGGTTAGGGTTAGGGTTAGGGTTAGGGTTAGGGTTAGGGTTAGGGTTAGGGTTAGGGTTAGGGTTAGGGTTAGGGTTAGGGTTAGGGTTAGGGTTAGGGTTAGGGTTAGGGTTAGGGTTAGGGTTAGGGTTAGGGTTAGGGTTAGGGTTAGGGTTAGGGTTAGGGTTAGGGTTAGGGTTAGGG
>CM061358.1:0-45000 GCA_030867105.1 Liasis olivaceus
AGGAACAAGTTCAAAAGCAAACCAGGAAATGGAGAAAATGCATTTAATCTGCATTCCTCTCCACCCCTATAAAAAATTCTTCAACCGAACCGATTACTTACGTTGCTGGCTTCTCTTATCACTAGCATTTTTCAATGGGAGACACACTGGGCAGTCATGCCGTGTACAATTCTTCCAGTGGGATATGATCTGACGTGATGACGCACAATGTGCCACTAGAGAAGAGAACCCATAAACTAAACCTCTATGGTCTTGAATAACCTTAATTCCAAATCATGTAGCAGCATTTGCAAAACTTGGATCTATGAATAGGGAGAATCCACTAATTCCTTCCCTTTGCTATACTGCAACAGAAAATTCTCTGTATTGATCGTATACTGAGGATATCACCCACTAAACATGGAAAGGTAACCTGAATGACTGTATTGAAATACCACTAATACAAACTTATTTACTTTTCTAAAAAAGACCTATGGCTCAAAGTCCTCCTAGCTCAAGCATGTTACCGTAATTTACAAGAAATGCAACTTTTTAAGGTTGCTTACTGGCTCTTGCCAGGTAAAGACAGGTTTGAAGACATTTTTGAAATCAGAATGAAAAAAAAAAGATTAGCCTCACCAGTCAAAACTATCTTGCTTTAGGTTCCAAATGTACACAGTAAGCTGAAAGGTCAGCAGAATACTACAGTAAACTTTAAAACTCTTAATGAGAGAGCACTATTTAGTCAAAAGGAGCCCAACTAAAAGTGATTGGAAGCAGCTTCTTGCAACCCCACATGCCTCTTCCAAGGCAGCAAAAGCCCTATTACCTATTCTTTTGTGAATACATTTAACTAGTGAAAACTCATGTGAACCTTGTGAAGGTGAAAGCTGCAGACATATAGGAAAACTCACTTCTTTCCAAAAGATTCTATCTCACGAAAGCGAGGAAAAATAAATAACCCTTTCAATTTCAAGGGATTCGATAACACCATGTCATGTGAACGAATGGCTTATATCAGTCTCCAGAGATCTCAATTACCAATGGCTGTGGAGGCTGAAAATCACAGGCGTTGCAATCCAACATCTCAGAGCACCAGGCTGTTTGGTCAATTTCCACCCCAACTCTCCTAGTTGTTGTATAAAACAATAGGAAGGCACTATGTTGTACCAAAGCTAGGGAGCAACACAGGGCAGGCTTGCTGAGATAAGCTCCTGGCTCTTACCTTGACAGGCCTTTCCAGCTTGACAGTGTGTCATGTGATTGAGGACATTTTTCATGGTTCGGCAGTGGGGAAGAGCACATGCCCGCACCTCTCCATTTGCTTGCTCTCGCCTCTGACACTTATGAGCATGAAGTAGCAGAACTAGCTGTTGCTGAATCAGTTTGCGTTTCTCAGGGTCAGCTGTTGGCCCTGTTGCCATTGCCTGAGTTGACACAATTCCTACTTGCTGTACCTGGGTTTGCATCTGAGACTAAAACAAAAAATGCACGACGTGAAACATTATACACACAGAACAGCACATAAACTTAATAAATAGTGATAATTTGACTACCACCTCAAACCTCTTTGGCATGATAAACTGCTTCTAAGAAGCCCACAGGCAAACCAAACATAGTATAGACATTTTATTTTTAATGCTAAGGTAAACTTTAGCATAATTTTGTAGCTTATGTATTAACACATACAGTACATTGTTTAGGAATAAAAAGACTCAGGACTCAAAAAAAAAATAGAGCTATGGTCAAAATCTTTTAGAAGGCACAACTCTGCTTTTCCATAATGAAAGATAATTAAAAATACATTAAAATACTTCAGATTACACACACACATGTACCTTCACATACTGAATGGAAACCCCATTCAACTCAGTGCAACTGCAGGGGTACATATTGCATGGTTACATGAGAATGACATACATTCTAAACTAATCTACCTCCATCTAAAGGCTTCTTCAGTGTTTGCTGGTTTTCTGTGTGACTCCCTCTGCACAGTTTGAGCAATCTTTCTGGTCTTCTAACTAGCACTGCAAATGACTTGACAAACAGTAATCAAATAAATCTCCCATAGAAAAAATAAATTTCCTTATTAGCTCCCTTAACTTCACAAAGGTTGCTAACAAATATATCCCAGAGGCACAACTTATCCAAACATCTCCTGAAAAACCTACTAAAATGCTGCACAAGAAAGTCCTCTCCAGAGCTTATTACTACTTCAGTTCCAAGTTATTTAGGATGCAGTTTTCTGCATATCCCTTCCTGTGATTCTCACTGAATACAATTATGCTTTTTGAAGGGCTTTTTATCATCTTGCACCAGTAGTATTGACAAAAGACACATCAGTATTGTAGAGAACATCCAAGTGAGCTACAAGCAACTCACCATATTTGGCACACTGGTAACTGAAACACTCTTGATATCTGAAGGAAAGGGAGACAAGTTATTTGCCATGCCTTGTTTATTTGCTAGCGGTGGGTTGACTCCTGTTGCTCCCATCTGCTGCCCTCCAGGTTGACTAAATGGTTGCCCAAAGGGACCTGGGTTACTGGCCATTCCCATCTGGAATGAAAGCAAAGTTAATGATGTTAGCACCCTGCATTCACTTAAATGCAGGTACAGACAGAAAGGAATAGTATATAATTTTCCAAGCCCAAAATGCAGTTTGCCTGAATTAATAGTACAGGTAGTCCTTGTTTAGTGACCACAATTGGGACTGGCAACTCACAACTCACTTGGTTGTGAAGTGGTCGCTAAGTGAAACTGCCACTATGCTTATGATCTTACTTCAGCTTTCCTTGGCTTTACAGGTCATAAATGAATGAATGAATGAATGAATGAATGAATGAATGAATGATTGGTTACAAAGTTATTTTTTTCATCACCGTCGTAGCTGCAAATGGTCATTGTACGAGGCTGTTGCTAAACAAAGATTACCTGTATGCCTAAAGCTTAACAGTTAGGACTATTACATGTATGTATATGGTTTTGTTGAATCTCAGCCACGATCTTCAAACATTACTTTTGAAGGAATACTGAACATTTTATGAAAAGTAAAAATTATCACTGAAACCGGAATAAGCATGTTCCACACGAAGAGGAAATTACTTGCCCTTTACTTTTTAAATCTTATTTATAATATTTCAACATAAGGATGAATAAGAATAAAAATTCAATAGTTTGAACTGGAATTAGCATTTGAAGCGTAAAGTAAAAAATAAATCAAAGCATCTTCTTCTGACAAGCACTGCTGCTACTAGATAGAAGGGTTTATTCTAGTATTTAAACCACTTGCTATCCATTCCTGTGATTTTTTGGTGGCCACATTAATTTTAAAGTATTGTGCATCAGGAATTGAGAAACTGTGACCCTCTGGGTGCTTCTGAACAAGAACTACCAGCATTCATGGTCAATTATTGTATTAGTTAGGATTGATGAAAGTTGGCATTTAATAACATCTGGAGGACCAGAGGCTTCCCGCCCTACTGCACATAAAAGAGATAACTACAAAATAAGCTTCAAAGACGATTTGACTGATATGCATTTTCTACCACTTTTTAAAAATATATTTTTTAATATTTTTCATCTTGTTTACTGATTATTAATATAGTAATTGCTAATATCCCAGGGTAATTTTGCAAAGATTTTGAAAAGAAAAATTGTTGCTAGATCTCAAAATCAGCAATTAAAAAAAATTAAAAGGTAAATTAATGAACAAGACTAAACAAATATGTTTGTCAATAAAGAACACCAAAGAAAATTATCTGAAACGTTAAATTATTAATGGACAGAACAATTATGCAAGCAAAAGAAATTTCTAGAAACATGCCAAGTAATTTGCTACTAACTAGATTATAAATGTCAAAGTAGATTATGGAAAGCATTCAAATCTTGCAGTTATTTTACATGACCAGTGTATCTTAGATTAGCAACCCCCAAAATATGCCCCAAAGCTATATAGCCAACTATTTCTGACACCAAAGTACCTGCTATGATACACTAACTACTCAAATACTTTGATCTTTGCAAATTATTTGGATCCAAAGAGCAGGAGATGCCTTCTTACAAGATAATGTTATATAACATCTCAGTCTGGACAGTTTAGGGAAAAAAGTGAGTGAAAGAGGGCATTGCAGAGATGTAAAAACGCATCTTCAGAGGCAGTGCATAAGGAGGCCTTCTTTCTCTTTTTCTCATCCCTTCCTTCCCTTCTAAATAGGACTAGTACCCAGTCATTCAGTGGTGGGATAGGCAGTGCAGAAAAAATGAAATACTTTCCCCCAACAATGGAATTTATTTTCAGAAAAGTATTAATGAAAGCAATTAAGAAAAATCATGGAAACTGGTCTACCAATGGCTATCAATCCTGATGTCTTTATACTACTTTTAGGATCATGCCAGCATTATTCTAATTACCAGTTTCTACAGAATTACCAAAGAAATGGGCAACTGTCCTTGTCACTTGTTTGTGGATTTTCTCAGGACCAGAGTGGCCTTCTCAACTGAGTTTCTGGTTCTCCAAGAATTTCGGGAAATGTGTCTTTGGATTGATTGATTTCAGATATTCATTTGTCCCTCTATAGTTTACAGTTGAAAATTGCAAATAAAACCCATGTAACGCAAATGAAAAACAGGAGAGCAACACAATCAGTTAAAAACAGTGAATCGAAACAGTAATGCTTAAGTCATGCTTCTCAGGAAATCTAAAAAATGCCATAGAAATAAAACTACTGTTTTATGTAACTTTGGTGGCTTCCCCATTTGTTTTTCAGCTAATTAAAGCTTGTTCAAGGTTCTGATGTTAATTCTGAACGCCCTTCTCAGCTTGGGTTGCAGTACCTGAAGGACTGTTTCCTTCTATATGCGAGTTATGCTCTTTACCGTATCTTCTTCCTGAAGCCTGGTTCTGAGGTGTGGCATGAGCCTGCTTAGGAGCAAGCCTGTTCAGTGGTAGCTTTCCAGTTTCCAATTCCATCTCCAGAAAAATCTGCCCAGCGTTCAGCTCGTTATCTTTTTCAGTGCCAAGCAAATACCTATTGATTCTATCAGACTTCTATATCTCTGCTATGTTAGTTGAAAAACAAAATGGGGAGCCACAAAAGTTAATACCCCACATCAATACATAATTGTCCAAGCGCCCAGTTCAAATCAGTTAGACTTAAAAATTGCAGTAATCAAATTACATATAATTATCCATGGATCTTTAAAGCAAGGCTGCCTTGATGTGTAACAGTCTAAATTCACATTTGTTATATTAAATGCCTATCAAGTCATCAAATTATTTTTAAAAAGAATCAAGAGATTTACGCTGAGATGCATATACCTCATGAGGGTGTGTCAGTACACTGCATATACTTCCTAGTTGGGGGGATATGGGTAACAGCTTATTGGCTGGCAAGGTAGTCTCTAAATTCCAGATAATAGTGCAAACATGGCTGAGTAAAACTAGACCTTGGTTATACTTCTGGCATATTGGCCAAATGTGCCAAAACTCACAGGTACTAGTGTTATAATTAGATGTGACATGGGTACAACTAAGGCTAGTAACCTAGCCCATATTTTTTCTAACTTCCTAAAAGTCTTATGGGAAATCTTAATTGATTAAAGTCATAATGGGCAATGGAAATCAACATTTATAGGCTCATTTAGTGATGACTACAGCATATGGAAAATTGTGATTTGAAATGTAAGAGGAAGAAATGGTAAAGAGCAAGAATTAATCAATGAGAAAAAGTGAAAGTAAAAGTGGAAAGACGTAATGGATTTGAATGAAGATGGTATAATCTTGCAGAGTGGTGTTGATGAATATATACAGGGAAGGGATGGAGCAGGTTTTATCATAACTGAAAGGGCTAAAAGGCATGTCAGAAAGTATGCTGTCATCCAGGTTATGAGCTCATATGAAAGTAGGAGGTTGATGATAGTTGCCTGTTACATTCCACTGAATGCTCATAATGGAAGACCCTAATCTGTCTGTTTTGAATATGTGGTTTAATCATGAACTTATTCATAGAAACACATGGCTAAGGAATTAATATAAATCTAAAAGCCTGATTATTTATGAAGATTCAAAGAATTAAATTAAGGAATCAAGGGTTCTGATAGTGGAATAACCATTTTTAGTTTTGTCCAGGATGGATCATGGGAAAAGACAGACACGAAATAAATGTAAAGAAGTGAAAGAAAGGAGAGTGAAAGTAGAATGACTCCAAAATGAGTATGAGTTCTCTGTAAAGGAGTTTTAGAAGATTAATCTCCTAATACAATGAATGAGTAGATATAAGAAGAGAGGTAAGAAGCAAAATGATTACCTAAGAGTCTGTGAATGAGAAAAAAATGCATAGAAGAGAATGACTTAAATAAAATATGAAGAGGGATAAAGTAGTTGCAAAATACAGACAATTTTGATGGAAACAAAAAAGTTGTTTTGGAAGTGGGTGAAGAGGGTTAAACAAGAACCCTCCAGCAGAGTGAATGGGATTTAAAATGAAAATGTTGAAATTATTTGGGAAGAAACTGAAGTAAGGGAACGCTAAAAGGAATATTTTAGTGGAGACTGAAACTGAATGCTCTAAATGTTATTGTCCAAGAAAAGAAGTGACCAAAAGGTCATACATTCTGTGAAAATGTTGAGAAGTGGTAAGGCTGCAATGGTGGAACTTGAGAAATGTTAAAATAAAGATATAGTTTGCTTATGGAGTGGGTTATGTGATTTGTTTAACATGTGTCTGAAGGCTGCATCTGTGCCTGTTAATTGGAAGAATGTCGTCACTATTCCCCTATACAAAGGAAAGCATAGCAAGAGTGAATGCAAAAACTACAGGGGGATCAATTTAAGTGTGCCTAGGAAGGTGTTTGGCAGAATACTAATCAAAAGGTAGAGGATATGGTAACAAGTAAAACTGGGAAGTGCACTATGGCTTTGTCAGGCAGGGGGTGTGCATACCACATTTTTGTTCTTCAGCACATTGAGAAGTGTATGAACGCAGGAAAAACACTATTTGTTGATTTAGAAACTAAGGTTAACTAGTTTTAGCTATTATTTCCTTTTCTTTTTTTCATGCCCTTAGTTACTATTTTTACTCTTTTTCTACATTCTGCATAACTTTATTACTGCAAAAGAGATTAACATGGCTAAATATGCATGTATATAGGAATGAAAAGTGAAGATTGTGTTTGTAAACACAAATAGTTAATATCCTGCGGATAAGGAGATTGCAGAAAAATTAAAAATGATTTTCCCCTATTTTTTTTAAACCCACACACATATATATGAGAGGTAAGTAAAAACTGTAGAACAGCAGCCACATTTATACTCGAATTGCTGAAGTTAAAATACTCTGTTCTAATCTATCCTACTCTGCCAAGTCATATTTAGAATCCTGCATTCAGTGTTGAGCCCTGAAGACTAAAATGGCAGAGGAATACCACCAAGCTGGTGAGAGAATTGGAAAAAAAAGTCCTATGAGAAATGGTTGAATGAACTGAATTTATGTAGCCTGCGGAACAGAAGACCGAAAAGGATATGATAGCAGTCTTCAGAAAACGAAAGGCTTGTCATATAGAGGAGGGAGTGAACTTGTTCTCTGTCACCCCAGAGGGCAGGAACAGAACCAATGGATTGAAAACACAGGGAAGTAGATTCAAGTTAGATATTAGGAGGAAGTTCCTGATAAGAGCTTTCAAAGAGTAGAAGAGATCACCTTGTGAAGTGGTACATTTCTCTTCACTGGAGGTCTTCAGACAAAGGCTGGATAGTAATCTGTCTGAAATGCTTAGCCTACCCTGCACTGAACAGGGGGCCAAACCAAATGACCTCTGAGATACTTTCATACTTTATGATTCTATATCTACATAATATCATGATGGTCTCTCACTGAGCTTAATACATTTTATCTAATCTCTTTTAAGCTGTCAAGGGGCACTTGTCTTCAGTTCCTTCCACAATTTAGTTATAATATGGAATATTTTATTTGTACTGCACAAGCTGATTTATTCAAAGTATTGCTGATGTGCTTAAAGACTCTTTCATCAGTAGCAACATTCAACTTAGATCTTTGACATCGTACATCTATTTTTTGTTCAAAGAAAACAGTGAACCTGAGAAGATGACTTCTATAGAGCTACATCACAGCCTCATCCACTCTAGCACTGAGCATCTTCAGGCCTCAGAGTTTGATACAGATCTGAAATTCCTTTTTTGCAGCATCTGGATCCACCTCCGAATGCAGCTGCTGAAAACTAGTGGCATAAAAGTCTTAACATTGTAAAACCTAAGATTCCCCCCCCCCACCTTGAAAATCCTGAGCCTGGTTTCTTTGCATTGTTAACCCATCTACTACAGCCCGTCTACACATAAAATATTAAGCACAGTCCATGGCCAACAAAAGATTGTTTGCCCCACTCTACTGTTCCACTACCTCTTCGTTAACTCTAAAATTTATTCAGAGACATTGGTCATATCCAATGATTCAGCATATACTACTTTCCAGAACTACCTTCAGTATAACAGGAGACAAAAAAAATAATGCCACTTCTCTTCAATTCACTGTATTCCTCTCCCATCTCTTACTATCCTTCTCTTTGTATAAGAGAATAACAATATCATTCTTCCAATCATCAGGCACTAATGCCACCTTCACACCCACATTAAACAAGTCACACAGCAATTTCATAAGCAAATCACAACGCATTTTAACATTTCTTGAGTTAAACCATCTATATCGGCAGTGTTACTTTTTTTCAACATTCGCACAGCATTTATGACTTCCTTTTTGTTATATTTTTCTTGGGCACTAACATTTGTAGCCTTCAGGATGCACTGCCTTGACAGTCTTACTGGGGCATTACAAAAATATTTTCCTTCAATGTATGTGTCTTTGTGGAGATGTAGTGGAGTCCTTGAGCCATATGTTTTTTCATTGCTCTCTCTACAGAGGATCCTGAATAACTGTTACTGATCCTATCTTGAATAAATTTTCTGATCAAAAACATATTTCCATTTGTCCCTCCTATATTGTTTGGATATATCTTCCCAGGTTGCCCAATTCCACACTTCTGCCTCTCCTGGAAAATTTATATTAATTTTCTTTCTTGTTAGTTTTATGCAACTTCATTTTTACCTGTTTAATTCTTTCTGACTGCTGGCCATATGATTGTAACAATAACAGCATTTGTGTCAATTCCAGTTTTTACTGTCATTCCCACACAAACCTCTAAAATACCCTTTCTGGCATTCCCTCACTTCAGCTTCATCCCAAATAATTTCATCACTTTTATTTTTAATTCCACTCTCTGATGGACGCTCCTCCTCACCCACTTCCAAAACAACTGTTTATTTCCATCAAAATAATTCTGCATTTTTTCTACCCCTTTTAATTTTAACTATCCCTTTTTCTCTTTGATCACATTTTGCAACTACTTCTTCTATATATACACATTATACAATATCTTTCTCTCATCCTCATTTTTTCCAGCAATCATTCTCTCATATGCATTTTTCTTATCCACAGCTTCTTTTACTTCATCATTTCACACATTCCCAGTAGCATAATTCCAGTTTTTTCGGCACTAACAATAATTACTTTTACTCTGTTCCAAGAAGCTTATGCATCTAATTTCCTTACATTAATTTTCTGTTCCTTCTGTTGGGAGATTAAACTATCATCTAACACTTATTTATACAAGACTTGTAATTTATCTTCTGGCAGTCATTCTACTTACTCTAGTTTCTTTCAGTTCTTTTTTTCCATGTCCATTTCCCTCAAGACCCATTCCTGATACTACCAAAAAAAAAAAAAAAAAGTTCTGTCCCTTATTCAGAACCTCTAATTATGCTTCTTTGCTTCACTAATCTCTCAATTGTTCATCATAAGCAATGAATTATATATCATACTTTTAGTTTTATATTTATTCCTTGGCCATGTGTTCATTTGAACAGACTTATGCATTAATCATGTGTTTGAAACAGACCTTTCTGCAATAAAGCATTCTGTTTCTTGTATTTCATAATCTTATCTCCAATAATTTGATGACAATGGTGTTAAAATGATACTATATTACTTTTCCTAGGTCCTCTGCAGTCAAAGTAATTTGCCCCTCTAGACCCTCCTGGATGCACACCTCTGAATGCCCTTTGTCTCTCAGCTGTAATGACATGATCCTCAGAATTTCTTGGTGGGATTGCCATGTCTTTCAGTGGAATATTCTGACAGAATCTGCAAAATCCTAGCCAGTCAGCTACCTAGACTATCAAGCTCCTATTCATTCAACTTAATTGCCTGTCTTGACACTGGTAGCATCAGTAAGCACTTTGAAAACAATACAGCAATTACGCAAAGTCAACATAGATTTGTGAAAAACAAATCTTGCCCAAGTATCCTTATTTCATTGTTAAAATCAGATTTAGTAGACTGTAGAAATACCGTAAACATAATATATCTTGATTTCAGTACTCCAAATCATTACTTCTGATCAGCCAACTATTTCAGGGATGAGCATGACAATTAAATGGAGATACATATGGCTCAAAATCATACTCACAGATCGTTCATAAACAGTTCTTCATTAAACTGAAATTGAGAAGAACTGAGTATGATATCACAGGGTTCACTCCTAGGCTCTGTATTATTCAAAATGTTTATTGGCAAATTTGATGGAGGAGGAATGCTTAACAAATCTACAGATGACACAACATTGGTTAGGGTTTGGTTAAAGAAATGGGCTGAAAATAACAGAATGCAATTCAACAGAGACAAATGCAGTTCTTCACTTAGGAAATAGAAATCAAATGCACCAGCACAGAATGGGGGATACCTAGCTTGGCAATAGTATTTCTGAAATAGAACTTGGAATACCAGCTTATTACAACTCACTATGAATCAGCAAAGCACCGTGGTTGCAAGAGAGGAAAATTCAATGTTAGGTGGTGTTAATGACCAGGTTACCTGAGGAGCTGTCTCGCCTCTGTTATATCTGCCCGCCCCACTTGGTCCAGCAGAAGGGGCATGTTGTGGACCCCACCAGCCAAGGAATTTCAGCTGGTGGGGTCTAGGAAGAGGGCCTTTTCTGCCATGGCCCCCACCTTGTGGAACAACTTATCACCTGAGGCGTGGGCCACCCCCACTCTCCTGGCCTTCCAAAAAAGTGTGAAAACATAGCTATGCCAGATGGCCTGGGGGCCTGATGTGGGCTTGCATTGTTGGAATTGGCGGGTAGGATGATCGATACTGCTCTCCCCATCATCTTGGGATTTTAATATGGATATTTATATTTTTGTTGCTTTTACTGTTTCAGATTTTAATTGTAAGCTGCCCAGAGTCACTGTCTGGGGGAGATGGATGGCATGTAAATTTAATAAATAAAATAAAATAAAATAAAATAAAAAAATAGGAGAATAATTTCCAAATGGCAAAAAATGATATTTCTATATTATTCTGTATCGTTGAAAACCTAACTTTTCAACAATCAAGGATTGTGTCCAGTAAATGGGCACCACAGTTACTAACAAATTCAAATAAGGATGATCAAGGGATTAAAAAAACTAAATCCTACTGAAGATTCTAGGAGTGTCTAGCTTTGACAAGACACGGGTGGAGGAATAGGATAGCAGTCTTCAAATACCTGAAAGGATGTCAGACAAAATATCATGGTCTGTACTGTATCATTCCAAAATGCAGGACATGGAATAACATGTGGAAATTATAGGACGGCAGATTCCTACTGAATGTCAGAAAAAAGTCCTAACGGCAACAGCAATTCAGCAGTGGAACCAATTGCCCAAAGAGGTGTTGACTATCCACCGTATGTGTTTAAGCAAAGGCTAGGTAGCCATCTGCTGGAGATGCCTTAATGTGGATCCTGCAATGAGTAAGGAGTTCATGGCCTCACTAGCCCCTTCTAAGTCTACAGTTCTAGGATCATTTCATAAAGCAGCTGATGTTGAACAAAAAAAAAAGGCACAAATAAAGAGAGCAAATAATCCAATCCAAACATTCACCACACAACAATGCCAGAAATTATTAATTGTTCCATTCCAAGAAATTAAGGTGATCAGTTACCATGAGTGATGAGCGGCAACAATGTCACCATAGCCAGAACCCAAAACAACTGTTTCTAGGGGCTTTTAAAAACTTATTGCAGCAGAGATTAAAACATCAGCTTTGAAACAGAGCAGTTTCCCCAATCCCAATCCCAATCTGTGGCGTTATCCTCAGGCACCCTGGTCAATAGTCATACTGATGGGAGGAATATATAATCCAACATTTCCGGGAAACACCATATTGGGGAAACTTATATAATGAAACACATAATCAAGTTTAAAATAAGCACCAGTCTGAAAGAATAGTTGCCAGCTATTCTAAACTAGGGAAAGGCTGCATTTGCCCCCCACATCCTGCCCCACTACTTCTTTGGAGATATCCAGAGCCCCCTCTGATTGCGCTGCTGAATTTTGGTGGTGTAACTGTGAAAATCAGACAGCTCTCTACCAATCTGAGGTTGAAAAAACACATGTAGGGACTTGAAATATAAGTCCAACCATAGCCCAATGTGATTTTAAACAATACAGATAACAAGAAAAAAAATAATCAAATAACCCTACAAGACCAAAGAAGGCAAATCATTATTCTGTAGCCCTTGCTCTACTTTCCCAAACTACTGTGTGGTGTCTGGCCACCTTTGCTTTAGACCTTAGATAACTAAACTACACTTACTCTGCTATTTTTTTGAAAATTAGTTATTGAAATGAAAGCTGCAAAAGCAAATGCCTTTAAGTTTAGCATTCACAAAATACTTGAACAAAACTGCAAACAATTCCCCAGTTTATGTGACCCCCACATACTTTTGCCATGGCTCCTGCCTGGCCTGTGTGCCCTGTTATTTGAGGAGACACCTGCGTCAAGGTCTCTGCCAGCACATTGCTTGCATTTCCCTGTATGGTGGGGATAGAATACTGCATTCCGGCACCTCGGCCTCTTCCAGCTGTCCCAAGGGAACCATTCATTACCTGCCCTTGTCCTTGTTGGCTCTGATTCATTAAAGTGTGGCCAGAGTTACTGTTGAGAAGACCTGGATGAGCCTGGTTGAAGCCAGTGTTCATACATATCCCAGATCCTGTCTGGGAGGTTGCTGGACTGCTTGTCACCATCCCCACTTGTTTCTGTGCTTGAGAATTCAGGCCTGGAGTGGCTGTGGTGTTGGGGCCAGATGTGCTGGCTGCTTGTTTGGCCAGGCTTGAAACACCAGCATCTGCCTGGGTTAATGGACTCTTGCCCATCACATTCAAGTTGCCAATATTCACACTGTTTGGTTGTGCCTGGACTTGGCTATTGAGGTTTTGCTGGACAGGGCTACTAGAGTTCACATTCCCAATTCCTGGGTTAAGAGAAGAGCCACTGCCTCCCCTCAGAAGTTCAGAAAGTTGTTTGTGTTTAGAAGCTGCATCTGGAACAATGTTTCCGCCGCTGTTTACAAGAGTCAGCTCTCCATTAGGGATCAGTTCATCAGGAAGATCATTTTCCAAATCAAAGAAAGTTCCAAAATCTGCAAGGTTAACAGAGGTTTGCATAAGACAGAAAATATTCATACCCAGTTAAATCACTTCTGAATACAGCTTAGGAACACAAAACAAGTGCTGCGCAGCGCAGCTTTTCCACCTATCATACTGATGGAGGCAGTTGTCAGAGAAAATAAAAAACTGCCATATATTAATACAGTGGTACCTCGGTTCACAAACGCTTCTGTTCACGAACAATTCGGTTCACGAACAGCTCTGGTCGCAAAATTTTGCCTCCGTTCGCGAGCTCCGCATCGGGTGACGAACAGGATCCGCGGCCATTTTCCCTCCCGTGACACGTAGTTGCGGCTTCCTGTAGGGAGGGGGACTCTCCCTCCAAGCAGTAACCGCCTCCCCACCCGCCTTCCTGTCCTCCACACCAGAAGTCGCGTCGAGCAAGGTTAGCTTTCTCTCTCTTCGTACTGTACTTTGTGTCATATTTTTGCGGTTTAAAAAACAACAACATGGTTCAGAACGGATTAACCGTAATTACATTGAACCTTATAGGGAAATTTGATTCGGGACGCGATCAAAAATCGGTTGGCGACCAAATTCATAGGGGTCAGAACGGATTAGCCGTATTTACATTGAACCTTATGGGAAAATTTGATTCGGTTCACGACCAATTTGGTTCGCGACCAGAGTCGCGGAACGAATTAAGTTCGTGAACCGAGGTACCACTGTACTTCTTTCAAAAACACACTTCAGCATAAAGCAAAAACTAGATTAAAAAAGAATGTCACTGAATTAAATGCTTGATTCAAAAAATGTTATTTTACCATTTGTTTTCCTATACAAAATATTTTGAGAAGCAAAAATAATCATTACTTATACATTTAGAAAAAATGATTTTTACACTCAAAAATCTGCCAACAGAAAAGTATTCTAAGAACGTAAACTGGATTACCATGGTTTAGAAAATTTCAAATTATAATAAAATCTACAGAGGTGCAAGCAGGACCAGCTAGTTCATTGGATTCCTACATTTGTAAAAGCAATAAAGTGTTTTGCTGCCATAACAAAAATGTAGATTTGCTTAAGCTAACCCTAACCCTTAAGCTCTAAACCCTATGAGAACCCTAACCCTAACCCTAAAGCAAAGCTAACTTTATTTAAAGTGTAAAAACCACTTAGGTTCAGATTCTATCAACACTAGCACAGCTAGTACTTTTCAGAACCCAAGGATGAGTTTGAACTGTCAAACATAGGGCATAACCAAGGTTTAGGGATGCTGGTTATTTCTGTGGACAGCGGAATGGGGGAAGAGATGCTTCAGAAGCACAACAGTTGTTGCATATGGTTTATTGAGATTGTACCACATTACAATTAGTAATGTATTCAGAAAACTTAACTTCTAGGCTTCACACAAACCACAGCAGTCAGTCTGAACATAATAGCAAACTGCAGTTTACTGACAATCAGATAATCAAATCGTTTACCTTTTGGCCTGAACCACTCTGCATTTAAGTGTTATACACGCTGCATTACACAGATGGGAAGAACATTAAAATATAAGAATATATATATTAATGTCAACTAAATCTGGAGGTGACAAACGTTTGAAACGAATATGCAACACACATTGAACTGTGTGTTTTCAAAATTAGACATGCACTTAGTATAATTTTGCTAATACAATATTTCAATGTATTATGTTTATTTCAAATTTGTATCATCTCTAATCCAAGATTACGGGTCATTTACACAGAATTAATGCAAATGAGAAACAAATCACACAATTTAAAGAATGATAAAGGGCGAAAATTTAGCATGCTTAAAGGGCAGCGCAATCTGACAGGTACCTTCTCTGAAAGGGCATTTTATAGGTAGGGCCACTGTCAAAAAAGGTGACCTCTGAAAGCAGGGATTTGTTGCATTTCTATAACTTACAATACCTGAAGTTGCTGAAATATCTAATAATTTTGAAGCCATACTGCAGCTAAGCAGAACTCTCTGAGTTTATGTAGCAAGTTCTACCACTGTGCATCAGAGAAACAAGCTTTTGAACTCTTCAACTACAACTTCACAAGCTTCCCTGGTAGATGGCCTCTGATAACCAGACCCTACATCCAAGAGGTAAAAGTGGTACACAACTGAGTAGCTGGGAATCAGGTGGCATACAAATGTAAACAACAACAACAAGAGTAGTAGTAATAACAATAGTAGTAAAAAATGATACTTGCAGAAGATAATCACATTTTTATTTCACAGCGGAAGGTGGTGGAAATGTTTTGATACTTGTAAACAAAGTTTCGGGCGATGATGGGCATTCTGACATGCCCCAGCACCCGTGAAACGCTCCCGAACGCTGAACGTGCAGTGAAAAAGTGAAGCGCCGAAGCCGCCGCTAAAGGCCTCCTCTCCCCGGCCCGTGTGCACGTCCCGGGAACTCGGCTTTAACAAGTCGCGAGGAGCAGCTGCTCCGAGAACACAGAGTGACCTTGTGGAGCGGCACGCACCTTCCAAGCCCCCGTTAGCCGCGACGATCCCCCCGCCCCAGCTCCTCCTGGCTACGTTTCAGGACCCGCAACTGCGGCAGAGATTTCGAAGCTGCTGCTCCGCCTGGCCTGCGGGGACGGGCAACACGCAGGCTGCAAGGAGCCGCTCGGCTTCGCACGCCCCGAGCTACCCGTCGCGGGCTGCGGAACAAAAGCCCAGCCGCCAGGCAGCCCGGCGCACCCGCTGCCCCGCCGGCCCCGGCTCGGCTGGCGCAAGGGCCCGCCCGCCCGCCTGACAGGCCGCCCGGACCGCGCTCCGCCGCTCTCCCGGGCTGGCAGGATCGGCTCACCTGTGGTGTCGGGGGCGGAGAAGCTGGGCGAGCTGAGCTTGGCCCGCTTGGCGTTGGGCGGCCCGTCCAGCAAGTTCTCCGCCATGGCCGCCGCCGCCGCCCGCCGCCGGTGCGGTCTCGCTCTCGGTCTCCCCCGCGGCTACGCGCTCCGCCGGCCGCGGCTTCCTCCGCCGCCGCCGCCTCCTCCGCGTCGTTCTCCTCCTCGCCGCCGTGGCGGGGCTGGCCGAGAGGCTGCGCCGCCCTCCGCCCCTCAGCGCTTCACCGCCGGCCGCCCCCGCCGCTGCGCGACCCCCATGTCGGCGGCCGAGGCGGGCAGCAGCAGGACCTCAGGCGGGCGGCGCGGCGGCGGCGCCCCTCCCTCTCGCGCAGTGCCCGGATGGCGCCCGCGCCCCCTCCCTGCCTCCCTCCCTCCCTCCCTCCCTCCCTCCGTCAGGCGGGCGGGCGGGCAGTCAGTCACAGCGGCCGGCCGGCCCGCCCGCCGCCGCCGTTCTCCTGTCCCCCGCCGCCCGGACGCGGCTGCGGGGCCGAACGTCCCCAGGGGAAGCAAGCACGGCGGAGCCTACGCCGCTGGACCCGAACGAGCGAGCGAGCGGGCGGCGGCGGCCCGCGGCGCTGGCAGCGCCTCCTGGAGGGACCGAGCGGCCGAGGCACGTACGGGCCCGTCCGTGCGGCGTCGGCGGCCCCGCGGTGGCGGCCCCGCGGCCCAGCTCCCGCCCTGGCCCGGCCCGGCTCCCGCCCGCGACGCGCTCCGGCTCCGCGACAAGATGGCGGCTGTTGATTCCTCAATTAAAAAAAAAAGTTTTTTCTCTTCTCTTTTCCACAGACAAAGGGGCGGGGCCGGGCGTGCGCGCTCGCCTCATTGCGCACGGCGCGTCCCTCCCGCTTCGGCCACCGTCGGCGGCGGCGGCGCGGCGGCGGCGGCGGCGGAAAAGCACGAGCGTAGCCGAAGCAGCGAGCGCACGAGCCCGCTCGGACTCCCGCCGGCGACTCCCGCGAGCCCAGGCGGGCGCCGTGGAGGCAGCCGTTGCCTGGGGGCGCGCGAGGAGCTTTTCCCTCTTGGAGTCTGCTCGCCCGCCCCCGCGACGGCCTCCGTCAGCTCCGTTTTCTGGAACGGGTTGCGGTCCACCGATGCTCACGACCTCCGTCTCCGCCGCAGAACTGTTGCACGTTCGGTTACGGAAAGAAGCTCCGAGATCACCTGGTTCCTCTTCCCGCCCCGCACGGATCCCCCGTCGTTCAACGGGCCTTTCCCCTGATGTCCCACCAGAATCCGCTTCCATCTAGCTGGATCCTTGGTTTCTCACCCAGTCCGCGGCCCGTCTTCTAGCTGGCGGCCCCTTGGTCCGTCGTTCCCAAGTTGGCATAGGCAGTCGCAGCCACAGGCTTGCTTCCAGGCCCCTTCTTCTCTCGATGTTCTTTTCTCACGCCCTTCCTCAGATGCAGTGCCCAGAACTGAGGTGGTGCAAGTAGTCCTGGGGTTACGTCCATTTGTTCAGTGACTGTTCAAAGTTATGACGGTGCTGAATGAATGGCACTTATGATGAGTCCTTGTAGTTCCGGCCATTGCAGGGTCCCCGCGGTCACTTGATCACAATTTCCGATGTTTCCTGCCGGCTTCTCCCAAGCGAACTCATACTCACTTGTATAGTGAGATGGGCAGCATGTATAAATTTAAAAAATAAAATAGAAAAAAATACGTGAAAGTGAACGAGGAAGCTGCGGGAAGTCAGAAGCCACGGTCACATAAGGTCTTCGCTTAATGACGGCAACTGGGACTGCCAGAATTACCATTGCTAAGCGATGTGGTCACGTGACGTCATGCTTTACAACTGTGTTGCTCATCAATGGAAATTCCTGTCCCGATTGACATAACCTGAGGACTACCTGTACTCTAGGGGTGCTGTAACCAGCATGGAACAGAGAAGAATAGGGATTTCTCTGAGCATAGGTCTCTGAGACAGTGTAGCGTGGCATTGGTTTTTCTGCAGGCTCATGTTCAGCTTGTGAACCACCAAGGTACCCAAATCCTTTATGGTCCCCCTCTTCACACAAGCCTTTGAATGTAGGACTTTGCCTTAGTTCTTGTTGAAATTCACCTTGCTGGCTTCTGCCGATTGTTCCAGCTTGTTAAGGACCTCTTGAGTCTTACACTGTGCTTCAAAATAATTCCTATTTCCCCCCACCAACTCTGTGTCCTCTGCAAATTTGATAAATAATATTTTTATACTTCATCCAGATAATTATGAATGCGTTGAAGAGCGGATGTCTTAAATGGAGCAGTGTAGTATCGTTCACTTACTTCCAGCTGGATGTTGTCCGTACGTTGGGTATGACTTTCAGCCAGCTCTGTATCCATCTAATGGTAGCATAACCCACCCACATTTTGCTACAGTTAATTTAATTTATTACATTTGTTATGGCCTCCAGAACCCTAACTCTCCAGAAATCTCTGGGTGGCTTGCGAAGTCCAAGACAAGCAGTAAAAAAGAGAAAAAACAAAAACTGTTAAAATCCACATAAACAGACAGCCTGGGCTCAAGTAGGTAGAACGATAAGCAAGACAAAAAGATCCTGCAGAAGCCCCACCAAGGTCTGAGAACAGAGCCAAGTCTTAAGGGCTTTCTGGGATCCCAGGAGGGGGGCACCATCTGTATCTCTGGGCAGATGCCGTTCCTGAGGGTGGGAGCCAGAACGTGTTCTCCATTAGAATATGGTGGGAGACGTTGCTGAAGTCAAGATACGCCGTATCCGTCTCATTCTCGTGGTCAGGTAACTCTTCCAAAAGATCAGGTTGGTTTGGCACGGTTTACTTTTGATAAATGTTACCCTAACCCTAACCCCCCACCAACAATTTATCCTTTCTAAATGTTTAATAATCTGTAGAGTTTTATTCACCCTCCACATCATGCCCTGTTTTTACTTGACTTGTTTTTTCACCTTTTTGAAAGTAGGGACAACATTTATCCTCCTCTGATCCTCTACCATGACACGCATCTGGATTTCTCAAAATCTGGAGACCTGACATTTGCCAGCTCCTTCAAGACGTTTGAATGTAATTGGCCTGGTCCTGGAGAGTTAACCTCAGAATCTTAAGTTTGGTTGTTTTAAGTTACACTCTTAACATTATATGCTATTTTATTTACGCTGTAGCTTTTTTTTCTTATAGTAATGTGTACCATCACTTTTAGTAAGGCATTTACAATCTAAAGGTTCAGGGAATTATAAATGACTGGCGCAGCCAAACCTCACATCAAATTCATTAAATGAAGTGGGTTCTGTGAATCTAGCCCTCATGGTAATTTATGGTTCAGTATGTAGTGCAAAGCAAGAAAATTAGGTTAATTCAGAAAACTGGGTTTAAATTTTATATTTTCATGGGAGGCTGATACCTATCTGGAAGTTCTACCCTCATCATGGGGCTGGGGGTGGGTGGGTTTGTCTTAATTGGTATTGAATACTACTCTGTACCTGCTCAGATGAACCGTCACCAACTACTGCTTAAGTTTGGGGTCAATATATAGAGGAAATCCAAAGAGAAGCCAGGCAATTCTCTTTTCCTCCCAGCTACATTCAGGGAATATCTTCAGTCTATACCAGGTTGTTCAGTCCAGCTGTAACAAGTTAGAATGAAGATGGACCCTCAGTGGGAGCTCAGAGATGCAGTTTCTCATTCTTTATCTGGTGGGTAGAGCTGCAATGCTGCCATCCGGTGGACAGTGGTCCCTCTAACCGCTATCTGTCAGGCTGGGGCTGGAGCACTGATCCACCTGCTCTACTTGAGACGAGGGTTTCTGGTCTAGCCTGCATTGAACATTTTGCCTGATTGCTTCTGTCCTCTCACTTAGACTGGCTTTGCTCATTATGCCACTTCTGGGACTGGGGAGAAAGAATAAATGAGCAGCCATGCTGGGAGGAGTGGATGGAGCAGAAAAAGCAGACAACTGCACTGGGAGTACTGAAAACACTGGATGCCATGCGGAGGGGGGGAAGGGGGCAAAGAGAAGAAAAGGGAAAGTCATATGGATGGAGAAGATCAGGCAGACCATGATGTTATACAGTGATTAGCTCACTGGTGGTCCCCAGGATAAACTACTTTTAAATGGCCCCAATCACCTGAGATTACCACATCTTGCCAGAGTTGTTCTCACTGGAACTCTCAGGAGATTTTTTTTTTGCAGGCCTCCTTAGTTTCAGGCAGAAACACTAAAAACTTGTGAGATTTGTGATATTGCATGATTTTAGACATTCAATTTTTTGACCTGTTGGAAAGGGCCTCCTGTTTAGTGCAGGAATCCACTAAATGATTCCTAGCAAATGGGAATGTTGCTGAATTCTGCAATAGCTGGTGAGAAGATTGTCCCCTTAGGGATCACGTTCCACAGCCTAAGAGCCATGCCAGAGAAGGCCCTTTTCTGCCCACTAGGTAGCCTGGCTTCTGGCAGTGTAGGATCTTAAAGAGGCTGGACACACTGATCTGTGTTGCTGGGTAGGTTCATAGCATGAGGCAGTTGGAGGATAGTCAGGCACCGAGCTGTTAATGGCTCTTAGGGTTAGGGCTAGGGTTAGGAAACCACAACATTTTATTTAAAGAATAGCCCTGCTACATAAGCCTCAGACCTTCCCTAGAATGGAAGGCTGGGTGACAATGATAAGAAACAACGACAACAGATAACAATTACTATAAAACATCAACATAAAGCAAATGACCCCTTCCCACCTATCCAGACACCCATCCCACTTCCATCCATCCCTGCCATCACAAAACATGAAACACTTTCCCAAATCACCACCCCTACTAGCCCCACGAGGCAAGCAACCATCAAATAGGCAAAAACTCTGCCTGATCCAAAGTGACCATCCCCCACCACTAGCAGTGCCACCTTCCCCGATCCACTCGATGACCCTCTACCCACGTGACCCCACCCTGTAAACCACTGAGTGATTAGGAGCAGCAGGAGCAGGAGCAGCAGGAGGGGGGGAAACACAACCCCAAAGGCCCAGATGGGGCCTCCGGCATAAGGAAAAATCAACAGGTAAGTAGGCCGTAGTCCAGCAAGATCAGCGGCAGGAAGAAAAGCAACAGTCAGAAGTCCAGCCATGAGCCCATCATCAGCAAATGGGTTAGGGTTAGGGTTAGGGTTAGGGTGGAAAAGTCATGTGATTGGAGGGGTGGCCACTGCCAATTTCCATGGCCAGAACTGCCAGCACTGCTGTCAGTCACCGGGCTCTCTTGGCCTCACACAGAATGTCCAGGTGGGCCACGATGTCTTTGGCCACACGGGTCGCTGACCAGTCCAGAGAAGCACATCCTTGCTTCTCTGAGAAACAACTCTCCGCAGTTGCTGCAGAAGCAGTCCATATGCACAGTCCACACCGCTGGCCAGTGCTATGTGACTGGCGCTGGCGTGGGCACCCACTTCTTCCATGGCCAGAGCTGCCGCCAGTGCTCCTCCGGGGTTAGGGTTAGGGTTAGGAAACCAGACATTTTTTAGGAAAACAGACTTTTTTATTAAAATGAAATCCCTACTACACCAACCCCCGGCACTCTTAAGTGCAGCGACCGGGGGGCCAGATCCATCAAAACAGGAAGCAGCACACTCCCCCCTCCCAAAACTGAAAACACCCCCCCAATGTCCCGGGGTAACGGTGTCAGTCCCTCGCTGCCTGATTACGGCACCGGCGGTGGGTCAGTGTCTCTTTGGTGCCAGGGCCACAGGCGCCGCCAGCGTTCCTCGGGGAGGCGCTCCTGCTTTGTCTCCTGCACGCAGGCCACCTGGTCAGCGACCTCCATCGCCTGCTCTGCCCAGTCCACTGGGACAGAACTGCCGTGCTGCTCCATCACGCCATGGCGTTGCTGGATGGTGCAGAGGACGAAAAGGATGACGGCATTGACAAACCGCACTGTTGACCAGGGCACCCCAGTCGACCAGCTCGTCCCTGTCGCCGCCGTCACCTGCCCTTGTGCTGCCCTTGCCATCATTGTTGCCGCCGTAGCCGCTGTCTGTGAAGTGGTTCCTTGCACCACTGCAGTCGTAGTCGTCACTGCCGCCTCTGGTGCCAGGTCCACCGTCTCCGCCGTCGTCGTGGCCACCGCCCCTGTCTCCAACGTCGCTGTTGCCATAGTATTCGGCACCGTCGTCACCGTCCTCTGCGCCATCGCCGCCGGTCCCCCGGCCCACTCAAGCTCCTCTACGCTGGAGATCATCGCCAGCCAGCTCTGGGTCGCTAGCCTCGGAAGCAACAGTCGGTGCGCCACTGCCTCCCAGAGGGCCAGGGTTAGAGTTCGGGTTAGGGTTAGGGTTAGGGAATGACACAATTTTTTATTTGTTAAAATTCCCTTCTACATAGAGTTAGGGTTAGGGTTAGGGTTAGGGATGACAACAATATTTAGGAATGACAACAATATTTTATTGAAATAAACCCTCCTACAAAAGCCACCAGCTTACCCCTAAAACTGGGCGGCTGGGCTCACACGAAGAAAAACTATACAAAAAAAGAACTACTAACTGGAGAAACGAAAAAAAAAAACAAAAAACCTCCAACCAGAGAAACAAAAGGAACGGGACGCCCCCGTCCGACAGTCCAACGGCCCCCAACTCATTAGGTTTAGGGGTTAGGGTTAGGGTTAGGGTTAGGAAACAGACAAAAAAATTTTAGGAAACAAAGTTTTTTAATTGATTAAAACCCTACTACATTGTCCTCCGGCCAGCCCCTAAAAATGGACTGCCGGGCTCATTAGAATACAATAAAACCAAAAAACAAACAAAAACCACTCCGACCGGAGGAAACCAAAAAGAAACCCTAACTCAACTGGCCCCCCACCCCCGGCTGTGTTGCTCATGCCAGTCTGGGGCCCAATGTCCAAAGGTCCGGCTCCTGCCGCGGCTAGGTGATGGGCGCTGGCGAGGGAGCCCGCTCCCGCCACGGCCAGAGCCGCTGCCAGCGCTCCTCTGGGAGGTGACCCTGCTCCACCTCCCGGATCCAGGCCACCCGGTCGGCAATGGCCTCGGCCTCTCGGTTGGCCCAGTCTGGCGGGAACTCGCATGTCAGAATCCTCGCAAGATTGAATAGTAGCTTGTTATGTTGGGTAGTTTAGCAATTGCTTTTTACATGCTGTGGTTCTGCCATTGTAAAAGGGGGGGGGGAGAAGAAGGAATGGGAAACCCTTAGAAGCAATTGGCTCCTTATCACAGGCTCTGGCATGCTCAAGGTCGTACCAGCAAGGGAATCAGGAGACCAGGAGTTAAGGGGGGGTGAAGGAAGAAAAGTAAGAAAAATAACTTTTGATGTGCTCAGGCTCAGTCTTAGCAGTGCTTTGGAACTGTATACTTGTTCTCAATAAATGAACTTTCTTTTGAATCAATACTGGTTGCAAGGAAAGTTACTTGATTTGGGATCAGCGGGTGGCAGATCGTTACATTTTGCTGACTCTCAGTGAAGACTTCCACCGGGGAGATTGCCCTGCGGGGAGTCCCAAGCATCACGTTGACCGGGACCATCCCATCAGCTGGGAAGGCTGACGATGTCATTGAGGAAGTGGAAGAGAGGCTGCATCCTCCTCCGTTGGAAGTTAAGGTGGTAACCCAGGAGGAGCTGGTGGAATCATCGCACCAAACCCAAGCAGAGACGAGGGCAACGGCGACGAAGGGACGAGGCCCTTCGATGAAAGACCGTATGGGAAAACTGGAAGGGCAGATAGGGTCCCTATCCGATGATGTGCGAGTGTTAAAGGCTGCGGTGGATAAACTGCTCGGAGGGGTTAGGGTTAGGGTTAGGGTTAGGGTTAGGGTTAGGGTTAGGGTTAGGGTTAGGGTTAGGGTTAGGGTTAGGGTTAGGAAACAGTAAATTTTTTTTTTAGGAAACAGTAAATTTTTTTATTTATAAAAACCCTGCTACATTGTCCTCCGGCTCGCCCCTAAATACGGGCGGCCGGGCTCATAAAATGACAATAAAACGAAAAAACAACAAACCTAAAAGAAACAAAACCCACTCCAACCGGAGGACACAAACTGAAAACAAAGGCGAAATGGCCGTCTTCCCCCGGCTGCGCCGCGCCCACCAGTCCGGGGCCCAAAATTCACTGCGTCGGCTCCACTCGCTGCACCTATGTGATAGGTGCCGGCGAGGGAGCCCGCTCGCGCCACGGCCAGAGTCGTCGCCAGCGCTCCTCCGGAAGGCGACTGCGCTCCGCCTCCCGGATCCAGGCCACCCTGTCCACAATGGCCTCGGCCTCCCGGTCGGCCCAGTCCAACGGGAGCTCGCCGCCGCCACGCTCCACCCGGAGATGGCGGGTGCGCAGGAGGCACAGGACGTGAAGGACGACGGTGTTGATGAGGCGGCGCGTCGTCCACGGTAGGGCCGGGAGCCCCTGCCGCCTCTGCTGCCGCCGCCGCCCTCTCTCCGCCGCCCGCGCCGCCGCTGCCACGCCGCGACCCGCCGCACCCTCCGGAGGGTGTCCGCCGTCCTCCGGCCGAGCCCCAGCGCCGTCCGAGGTGCCGGTGCCACCTCCGTCGCCGCCATCGCCGCCGAACCCTCCGCCTCCGGGCCGATCCACCGCGCCGTCGCCGTCGCCGTCGCCGTCTCCGAAGCCGCCGCCGCCGCCACCTCTGGCCCCCGCCGCGGGGGACGCACCCGGCCGGTGCCCGCTCCGCCCCGCGGCACCTGTGGGAGGAAGAGAGGGGGGAGGGGCAGCGGGCGGGCAAGGGGAAGGGGAAGGAGGGCCGCCAATGCGCGGCATAGGGGAGGCAGGAGAGGGAGGAGGAGGAGGAGGAGGAGGGGGTGGGGGAGGAAGAAGGAGTCGAGCGGGAGGGACAACTCCCGGAGCCGGGCCAAGGGGGGGCGCCACGTGGCCCTCCAGCCCCGAGACCACCGCCAGCCAGTGCTGGCGAGCGAGCTCCGGCCGCCCGAAGCGCCTCGCCACCGCCTCCCAGAGCGCACTCGCCTCCGGGCAGTCGGCGACGAGGTGGCGGACGGTGTCCTCCGGCGGGGGGCCGCCGTCGCCTCGTGCCGCCGCCCGCGCACACGCCGCCCGTGGACAGAGGCGCTCCGCGCCCCGCGCCCACGGCTGTGCCACCTGCTCCCTGGGCACCAGGTGGTAGAACCGCCAGCGCGCCTCCCAATACAGGTAGGGCAGCCGGCGGTCCGTAAACGGCTCCAGGGGGCCCGCCGGGCGCGCCAGGTGGGCCGGCAGCCGCCCCTCCGCCACCCGCCGGCGGCACGTCTCCCGCCACTGCCGCAGAACCGCTCGCTCCAGCCCCTCCTCGTACAGCTCCAGGCGCGTGGTACGGCGCAGGAGCGCCACCCCTCGGCCCACCTCGCCGGGCTCGCCACCGCCCGCGCCCCCCTCCCAATAGGAGGGGAAGAAGTGGGAGGCGGGGACCGCGTAGCGGCGGAGTACGACAGGGAGACCGGCCAGGAAGGTGGGCAGGCAGCCGCGGTCCGGGCCGGAGACCCGGAACACGCTGGCGCCGCCGCGCCACCAGCGCGTCTCGCCCCAGTCGCTGCCCCACCAGTGCTCCAGGAAGAGCGCTGCCCAGAGCGGCGGTGGTGGCGGCGGCGGCAGCGACTCCGCGGGCGTCCCCGGGGAACCGGCGGGGCTCGCCCCTGGCCCAGAGACCCCTCCCCTCGAGGCTTCGGCGCTGCCGGGCGGCGGCAGCAGCACGGACGCGCCCCCCACGTTCTGCGCGAGGAAGCGCGCCCAGAGCGACAGCTCCAGCGCCGGGAGTCCCAGGGTTAGGGTTAGGGTTAGGGTTAGGGTTAGGGTTAGGGTTAGGGTTAGGGTTAGGGTTAGGGTTAGGGTCAGGGTCAGGGTCAGGGTCAGGGTCAGGGTTAGGGTTAGGGTCAGGGTTAAGGGTCAGGGTCAGGGTCAGGGTCAGGGTCAGGGTCAGGGTCAGGGTCAGGGTCAGGGTCAGGGTCAGGGTCAGGGTCAGGGTCAGGGTCAGGGTCAGGGTCAGGGTCAGGGTTAGGGTTAGGGTTAGGGTTAGGGTTAGGGTTAGGAAACAGTAAATTTTAGGAAACAGTAAATTTTTTATTTATAAAAACCCTTCTACATTGTCCTCCGGCTCGCCCCTAAAAACAGGCGGCCGGGCTCATAAAATGACAATAAAACGAAAAAACAACAAACCTAAAAGAAACAAAACCCACTCCAACCGGAGGACACAAACTGAAAACAAAGGCGAAATGGCCGTCTTCCCCCGGCTGCGCCGCGCCCACCAGTCCGGGGCCCAAAATCCTCTGCGTCGGCTCCACTCGCTGCACCTATGTGATAGGTGCCGGCGAGGGAGCCCTCTCGCGCCACGGCCAGAGCCGTCGCCAACGCTCCTCCGGAAGGCGACTGCGCTCCGCCTCCCGGATCCAGGCCACCCTGTCCACGATGGCCTCGGCCTCCCGGTCGGCCCAGTCCAACGGGAGCTCGCCGCCGCCACGCTCCACCCGGAGATGGCGGGTGCGCAGGAGGCACAGGACGTGAAGGACGACGGTGTTGATGAGGCGGCGCGTCGTCCACGGTACGGCCGGGAGCCCCTGCCGCCTCTGCTGCCGCCGCCGCCCTCTCTCCGCCGCCCGCGCCGCCGTTGCCACACCGCGATCCGCCGCACCCTCCGGAGGGTGTCCGCCGTCCTCCGGCCGAGCCCCAGCGCCGTCCGAGGTGCCGGTGCCACCTCCGTCGCCGCCATCGCCGCCGAACCCTCCGCCTCCGGGCCGATCCGCCGCGCCGTCGCCGTCGCCGTCGCCGTCGCCGTCGCCGTCGCCGTCTCCGATGCCGCCGCCGCCGCCACCTCTGGCCCCCGCCGCGGGGGACGCACCCGGCCGGCGCCCGCTCCGCCCCACGGCACCTGTGGGAGGAAGAGAGGGGGGAGGGGCAGCGGGCGGGCAAGGGGAAGGGGAAGGAGGGCCGCCAACGCGCGGCAGAGGGGAGGCAGGAGAGGGAGGAGGAGGAGGAGCAGGAGGGGGCGGGGGAGGAAGAAGGACTCGAGCGGGAGGGACAACTCCCGGAGCCGGGCCAAGGGGGGGCACCACGTGGCCCTCCAGCCCCGAGACCACCGCCAGCCAGTGCTGGCGAGCGAGCTCCGGCCGCCCGAAACGCCGCGCCACCGCCTCCCAGAGCGCACTCGCCTCCGGGCAGTCGGCGACGAGGTGGCGGACGGTGTCCTCCGGCGGGGGGCCGCCGTCGCCTCGTGCCGCCGCCCGCGCACACGCCGCCCGCGGACAGAGGCGCTCCGCGCCTCGCGCCCACGGCTGTGCCACCTGCTCCCTGGGCACCAGGTGGTAGAACCGCCAGCGCGCCTCCCAATACAGGTAGGGCAGCCGGCGGTCCGTAAACGGCTCCAGGGGGCCCGCCGGGCGCGCCAGGTGGGCCGGCAGCCGCCCCTCCGCCACCCGCCGGCGGCACGTCTCCCGCCACTGCCGCAGAACCGCTCGCTCCAGCCCCTCCTCGTACAGCTCCAGGCGCATGGTACGGCGCAGGAGCGCCACCCCTCGGCCCACCTCGCCGGGCTCGCCGCCGCCCGCGCCCCCCTCCCAATAGGAGGGGAAGAAGTGGGAGGCGGGGACCGCGTAGCGGCGGAGCACGGCAGGGAGACCGGCCAGGAAGGTGGGCAGGCATCCGCGGTCCGGGCCGGAGACCCGGAACACGCTGGCGCCGCCGCGCCACCAGCGCGTCTCGCCCCAGTCGCTGCCCCACCAGTGCTCCAGGAAGAGCGCCGCCCAGAGCGGCGGCGGCGGCCGTGGCGGCATCGACTCCGCGGGCGTCCCCGGGGAACCGGCGGGGCTCGCCCCTGGCCCAGAGACCCCTCCCCTCGAGGCTCCGGCGCTGCCGGGCGGCGGCAGCAGCACGGACGCACCCCCCACGTTCTGCGCGAGGAAGCGCGCCCAGAGCGACAGCTCCAGCGCCGGGAGGCCCAGGCCGCCCTCCCGGACCGGCAGGTGGGCCACCGCCCGCGCCAGCGGGAAGAAGGCCGTGCCCCAGAGGAAGCCGAACCACCCCCGGGCCACTCGCCGCAGGAAAGCCTCCGGCGGCGGGTAGACGGCCGCCAGGAGCGCCGCCTGCGAGAGCAGGTAGGCCCGGAGGTAGATGGCCCGCTGGTACAGGGACAGGCCCCTCCGCCGCCAACGCACCCACCGCGCCTCCCAGCGCGCCGCACACCGGTCCCAGTTGTCCGTCCAGGCGTCCGGATGGAGCCCGAAGCGGACGCCTAGGACCCGGACGGTGCGCGGCGGCCGGAGCTCCTCGAGGAGGTCCACTCCTCCCCCCGCTCCGGCACCGCCACCCGACTGGGCACGCGGCGCCGCCTCCCGCTCGCGCTCCCCATCCGGGCCAGCCCACCACTCCGACACCGGCCAGCGGCACAGCCCGCCGCCTCCATCGCCGCCCGCCGCCGCCCCGAGCGCCACGACCCAGCTCTTCCGGTCGTTGACCTGGGCGCCCGAGACCGCCTCGAAGGCGCGGAGCGCCGCCCTCGCCCGGCGCGCCTCCCCTCGCGAGCGCACCAGCAGGGAGACGTCGTCCGCGTGCGCCACGAACTTGACGGCGCGGACTGCCGGGCGCGGCCCCCCTCGGCGCAGCGACAGCGGGCAGTCGAAGCCGCGCAGGCCGCCGTCCCGCTCCAGCGCCCAGAGCGCCACGTCCAGCGCCAGGACGTAGAGCAGGGGGCTCATGGGGCAGCCCTGCCGCACGCCCGAGCGCACCGGGATGGCCGCCCCCCGCGCGTTGTTGACCTGGGGGACGACCGTGGCCCGGACGTACAGCAGCTGGACCAGCCGCACGAAGTCCCTCGGGACTCCGTGCCACGCCAGCGCCCGCCACAGGAAGGCGTGGTGGACGCGGTCGAAAGCGCGGGACTGGTCCAGCTGCAGCAGGAAGCCCGCCCACTCCCCCCGCCCCGCTCGCCAGAAGACCTCCCGGAGCAGGCACAGAGAGTCCACCAGGCCCCGCCCCGGGAGCGCGCTGGTCTGCGTCGGAACGACGGCACGCCCCACCGCGCTGGCCAGGCGATCGGCGAGCAGCCGCGCCAGGGCCCGATAGTCCACGTTGGTGAGGACTATCGGGCGCCAGCTGGAGGGAAGCGTGCGGTCTAGGGCCCCCGGCTTGGTGAAAAACAGCAGGAGGCCCTGGTACTGGGAGGCGGGCAGATGCGCCCCGTCCTCCCCCGCGCGCGTGTCCTCCGCACACCGCTCGAACAGGGCCGCCAGCGGCCCGGCGAGCCGGTCGGCGAATGCGCGGTAGAACGCCCAGCCGAGCCCGTCGGGGCCCGGCGCAGACCGCCTCCGGCCACCGCGCAGCACCTCCCGTACCTCGGCCGCGGAGATGGGCCCCCCCAGCGCCGCGAGGCGGGCCGCGGACTCCGCCGCCGCCGCCGCGCCGCCGCCGGAACCCCCACCGCCGTCCCCCGGCGGGGGCAGCCCGGAGAAATACCTCTCCACGGCCTCCTCCGAGATGTCCCCCCTTCCGGCGAAGAGCGGCCGGTAGAAGCCGTCCATGACGGACAACATGCCCGCCAGGTCGGCACGCAGCACGGAGGCGGGGTCGGACCGGAGCGCCTCTATGAAGGCGGTCGTGCCCGCCGAGGGGACGTCCTCGCCCTCTGCTGCGGCCCTCGCCGTCCCCCCCCTGCCCGTCTCCCGGTCCTCCCAGTCCCCCTCGCCCACCGGGCCGCCCGTCGCACGCCCGTAGTGGCGGACGAAACGGACGCGGCGCCGGGCTGCGTGGTGGTGCGCGATAACCGCGCGCGCCCGGTCTAGGCGAGCCGGGTCCACCTCGCCGCCCTCCCGCACACGCGCGTGGCACGCCACGAAGTCGCGCACCGCCGCCTGGTAGCGACTCAGGTCCCTGCGCGCGCGCCGCCTCTCCCAGCCCTGGCAGAACGCACGCACGTCCCTCTTGAGCCGCTCCCACCACTCGCGGAGGCGGGACGTGCCGTACACATCCTGGAGGGAGAGGCGATCCTCCAGCAGACGCTCGAGGGCGGCGCGGAAGCCCGCGTCGGCGTCCAGCTTCGCCGCCGTCAGCCGCCACAGAGGCCGCTGGGCGACCGCGCGGCCGGCCAGCCGGAGCTCTACACGGACCACGGCGTGGGTGGACCAGGGCGTGACGAGGACCGCGCACGTCTGGACCTGGCAGTCGCGGGGCGTCCACACGCGGTCCAGGCGGGCCGCCGCCCTCGCCTCATAGCTGGTGCAGTACGGAGGGCCGGGGCGCTCACCCGCCGTCTCGCCCGCCCCGCCCCCCGCCTCGGCGTCACTTCCGCCGCCCGCTGCCCGAGGGTCCCCGTGCGGCGTAGGGAAGAACCCCAGGACGTTGCGGACGGCCAGCGCTGCGTCCAGGAGGCCGCGGGCCACGCGCACGGCCTCGGCGGAGCGCTCTTCGGGGGACAGCGGAGGGCCGCAGGTCGGAGCGACGCGCACCGGGGCGCGGCGGACCCGCCCGCTCTCCCCCTCCGCAGGACGCCCGGCCACCAGTAGCGGGACACGGTCCTGAGGGACCGCGCGATTGTTAAAATCGCCCGCCACCAGGACCGAGCGCCACGTGGCGCACGCCGCCCTCAGGCGCACCCACAGGCCCCTACGCGCCGACGCCGACGCCGCCGAGGCGTAGACCGCGCAGATGCGGAAGGCTCGCTCCCGGCACCCGGCGCCCCCCGAGCACCCCGGGCCCGGGACGGGCGCGTCAGCCGCGCCCGGGCCCACGAGCCCGAAGTCCAGGAAGGCCAACCGGCCCGGCACCTCCTCGACGAAGCGGTGGAGGCGCAGGCCGGGGCCGCCCCGCACCAGGATGCCCAAGCCCGCCCGACCCTCGGTCCCGTAGCTCCAGAAGGAGGGACCGAGGGACCAGAGGCGCTGGGCGGAGGCACGGTGGCGCTCGCTGGCGAAGTGAGTCTCCTGGAGCACCACGAGGTCAGCGGGAAGCGCCCGCAGCGCATCCAGGAGCTCCTCACGGCGCACCGCCTGCCGCAGTCCGCCGCAGTTCCAGGTGGCCACCGAGAGGCCCCCCCGGCGCCCCTGCCACTCCACCCCTCGCCGCGCACCCGCGACGCCCTCCCCGAGCCCCACGGCGACAGGCGGGACGGGCCGAGAGCGCCCGCGCGCCACCCCCCGGCTCGACGGCAAGGACAGAGGCGACGTCTCAGGCTGGGCCATAATCGCTAGGAGGCTGAGGAGGACGCCGCCCGGCCACTGGAGCAGGGAGCCACCCCTGCGGGATCGGGAGGGTCCGAACAGGTGAGGAACCCTCCCCGCCCCCCCTCCCGCCAATCACCGGGCCGTGGGCCGGACCGACGACCCCCCCCACCTCCCGGCCGACCGTCATGCGTGCCGACGTCGCCGTCGCCACCGCGCCCCCCGCCTCATCCACCGCCCGGTCCGATGAGGAGGCCGGAGAGGCACCCCCCGACCGGGGCGCGCTGTCCCCGTCAGAGGGCAAGAAGAGCCGGAACGAGGAGACGGAGGAGCCGTCGCCTGCCGTCGCCCCATCCGACTCCGCCGCCCCCGAGGGCGGCGAGAGGGGGGGCCCGTCCGCGTGAAGGGGCCCCCGCCCCCCCCCGCCGAGACCCGCCGCATCCGCCTCCGGCGCACCCGGAGAGGGGAGAGCGCCCTCCCACTCTGCGCCCTCACCCCGCGAGCCGAGTCCCGGATACACAGCCAGGAGGTCAGCCCCCTCCCCCGGCGAGAGGGTCCCCCCTCCGGCCGGCGGCGGAGCGGGCCCATCCAGGACGGGAGGGAGCAGGTGCGCCCCGTCGTCCCAGGCCAGTGCCGGCACCGTCCCCGCCGCTATGGGCGACGACTCGTCCCCCGTCCGCGGCCGAGGCCGGCCCTCCGAGACGCAAGCCACCAGCTCCCGCGTGCGTCCCCGGAAGACCGGGTCGTCTGGGTCCGCGACACACGGAGAGTCCGTCCTGGGCCCGGGCTCGGGCCCGGCCGGGGCCGCCTCCGGGTCGCCTCCCAGAATCGCGAAACGGTTCCCGGCTGCCGACCCGAGCGTCGAACCCCCCGGGGAGCGGCTTGCCGGCTCGCGCCCCGAGACACGTGAGCGTTTAGAGCCCCCCCCACCGTCGCTGGCCCGCCGCCGCCGGACCGCACGGAACACGCCCACCTCGCCCTCCTCCATCGCCTCGGGTGGCTGCTGCGGCTGCGGCTGCGTCTTCTCCTCCCGCCGCTCGTCCCGTGCCGGGGGCTCCGGCCTCCCGCCCTTGCGCGGGCCGGGCCCTGCCTCTCGAACCCCCGGCCCTCCCGTGCCGGCCTCTGACGCCGAAGCCCGCCCGTCTCGCCGGACAGTGCGGTCCGCGTCTCTCCCCGCCCCTGACGGTGACCCCGGACCTGCCGCTGACCGGAACGCTCCCGCGCCCTCTGCCAGCGGGCAGATGGCGTACGTATGCCCGGAGAGACCGCAGAGGTTACAGCGGACGGGGCTCTGGCACCCGGCCGCCACGTGTCCCCGGGCCCCGCATCGGGCACAGAGGGGCGTGACACACGCCCGTCTTTGGTGGTCGTAGCCGCCGCACGAAAAGCACGCCGGGGGCTGCCCCGCATACCGGGTGACGCCGCGCTCCGCCCCCAAGTAAAAGTACTTGGGGAGGCGGCGCGAACCCCCCGCGGGGAATCTGAGGACAGCCTGCACCTCCCCCGTCCAGATCCCCGCCTCGTCCCGGACCTTAGACGGAGGGGCGAGCAGCGCCCCGAAACGGCTCATCCACGTGGCGATGTCGGCCAGCGGGACCAGGTGAGACCGAAAGAACACAAACACGGTCCTGACGTCCCCCTCCACCACGGCCGTGACGCGGAACGAGCTCAGGAGCTCCGGCCGGCGAGACGCCAGGCCGTGACAGCCCACCGCGAAGGAGGCAAACGCCGCAAAGGAGACGCAGCAGACGTCCACCTCCTTGGAGTCGGGGGGCTGGATCACGGCCGCGAGGAGGCGCACGTCAAAGTCCAGGCCCCCCCGTACTATCGCCTGGACGACGTGGCGCCGCGGTTGGAACGCCGGGTCCGCCCCCTCATATCGGAAGCGGAGGACATACCGCTCCCGCCCCACGGGGCCCCGAGGAAACTGTGGTGCTCGTCCCCCCGCCCCCTCCGGGGGCGCCCAGTCGACGCCCGGCGTGACCCCCACCGACTGAAGGACGGCCGCCAAATCGCGCAGGGCCAGGCCCGCGCCGGGGCCTGCGGCGCCCAGCCGCCGCCCCGTCCCCGACTGGCCCTCCGGCCGCCCCTGGCGCCCACCCGCCACCGACGCGTAGGATGGGCCGGGTGGCACGGAAGCCGAAGAAGGCCGGTCCGCCGCGGACGGCCCAGCGTCCGGCCCCCCGTGAGCGGGAACCACCCTCTCCGTCGCCGCCCCCACTGGCGACCCGCGGGGGGCCGCGACCGGCCCCCTCCGCTCTTGCACAATCACCCCGGAGGCCGCCGCGCCCCGAGGAGGAGGAACAGGGCCAGCCCGGCCAACAGACAGAACGCCTCCCCCTGCCCCCGACGAATGGGGCCCCCCGTCCTTGGAGCGCCCCGGGCACGACTCGAGCTCCGGGTCGTCGTAGCCCGGCGGGGCCCCCGCCAGCATACGGGGCGGCCTGGGGGGCGAGGCCGGCAGGAGAGCCGTCGAAGAGGCCAAGGACCCGGAGAGCGCCGCGACCGCCGCGGCCGTCTCCGCAACCCCCACGCCCGCCCCTGCCTCCCCGCGTAAAGAGGGGCGACGGGCGTCGAACCGGTCAGGCAGCGAGAGGCGCCTGCGCCGCCCCTCCGCCTCGCCTGCCGAAGAGCCCGGCTCCGAGTCCAAGGGCGCGGCCCGAGTCACGTCCGCCGCCCCGTGCGCCGCGGGACGGCCGGATGACCCCCGGCGCCGACGCCGCCGCCTCTGCCGCCGAGGGATGGACCCCCCTCCCGCAGCAAGCGCGGGCCCAGGCGGCGGCGGCCACGGCGCCTCCGCACCCCCCTCGGAGCGGCGGAGCCGCCGGTCCCTACTCTGGAGAACCACCACCACCTCGTCGAGCCACTCCACAAAGGCAGCGGCCGAGAGCGCCGAAGCGCGCTCCCCCTCCCGGTCGGACACCGGGACCTCCGCGCCCGGGCTAGCCTCCCACTCGCGGTGTATCGCCCGAAAGACGCGGAGGAACCCCGCCTCCGAGAGCCAGGAGGGCCAGAAGGTCGCTCCCCGCGGCTTCCGGGCCACGAGGAGCCGCTCCACGACCGCAAGAGTAAGCGAGCGCGCCAAGGCCGCCCGCTCGAATCGGGGTCCCGGGGCCGGGAGCCCTCCGTGGAGCACATCGAGGAGCGGCTCGAGCTCCCTCTCCAGGACGAGCCAGAACCGTCGCTGCCCGTACTTGGAAAGCCCGGGGACCCGCACCGGCGGCAGGCGGAAGTGGGCGACCACAAGTCCCCAAAAGCGCAAAAGGACCACCCCCTCCGCCCCCCCCGAGGCAAGGTAACTGCCCGGTAGGGCGCGCAGAGGGGCGGCACGGTCCCGCACCCATCCCTGGCGAATGGTCGCCTCCCGCGACCCCCCCGCCCGTGGCTGAGAGTCCCAGGAGCCCACAGAGGCCGGCGAGCCGCGCGCATCCGCCGAACGGGACCGCGGCACCTGCCCGCCGGCCGCCGCGGAGGGGCTACGCAGGGGCGAGCGATCCCTGTCCGCAGAGCACTCGCCCCGTGCGGGGCGTGCAGGGAGGGAGCCACGTGGCCCCTCAAGCGACCGCGAACGGCCGCCGCGCCCCGCCGCCGAGCGACCGGCCACCAGCCGGGACCCGACCCTCTCCACAGCGAGGTCCTCCATGGAGGAGCCGAGGGACGAGGCCTCCGACCAGCCCGTCCCCTCGGACAGGAACACGTCCTCCCCCATGTCCGACGCGAGGCCCCACTGTGTCGGGCCGTGTACCGCTGCCCAGCGAGGAGCCTCCGGCCCCTGCGGGCTACCCATCATCCTCTCCACCCAACCCCGCCGGAGTGGGCCGAAAAGAGGCCCCTCCCGGGGGCCCTGGCGCTCGGCGGGAGGCACCCCTACTTCGGGAGACATAGCCCCCGCGAACTGGCCTGCAGCCACACTGAAAGCAGGGCCCGTCGCCACGCAGCCGACCCCCTCCACCGCTGGGGCGCTCTCTGCTGGTAGCCCCAAAGCTACCCGCCCCTCCCCCTGAACTGCCGCTCCAGGCAGCCGCTGGGAGAAAGAAACATCCTCTGCAGAGGGACCCTGAGCCAGGTGGTGCTGCAGCCCTTGAGGAGCATGAAGATGCAAGGCAGCGAGAGACCCAGCCGGCTGAGAAAGTGACTCCCGAGGAGACCCATCGGCCAACAAAGGGGAGCAGAGCGTAAGCTCCACGCTAGAAGCAGGGAGCCGCCGAGCTCGACCCACTTGGCCATCCTCCACACCTTGGGGGGCAAAAGCACTCCCCCCCCGCGACGGTGACCTGGGGGGGACCCCCCCCGACTGAGGAGAAGAAACCTCCATCTCCTCCTGAGCTACTCAGAACACCAGGGAAGGGAAAGGAAAGGGAGAACACACACACGAAAAAATGCCCGAAAACGGGGACAGGGGGGCCCAACAACGACCCCCCCTGCTCCTAAGAGCAGCCCCCGCCGGGAAAAGAAAGAAACCAACGGCCCTAACCCCCCCAAAAGTGAAAAAAAAAGAAAACAAATAAATCAAGGCAGCGCAAGGGAAAGGGAAAAGAAAATGGCCGCCAGCAGGGAAAAAGGAATGGGGGAATGGGGGAAACAAACAAACACCCCCTACGAAAAAAACAAAGGCACACAGGACGCCCCCCCCCCACGGGGGGGTGCCTGACACCTTCCCACACAGGGGGCTCCCAGAAAAACACGCCCTGCTAGGCTCCAAACAGCCCAAAAACGTTATGTTTAGGGCTGGTCGGTTGAGCTGTCGCAGAACACACCCTACCTCCTCCACTTCCTGTTTTAGGGTTAGGGTTAGGGTTAGGGTTAGGGTTAGGGTTAGGGTTAGGGTTAGGGTTAGGGTTAGGGTTAGGGTTAGGGTTAGGGTTAGGGTTAGGGTTAGGGTTAGGGTTAGGGTTAGGGTTAGGGTTAGGGTTAGGGTTAGGGTTAGGGTTAGGGTTAGGGTTAGGGTTAGGGTTAGGAAACAGTAAATTTTTTTAGGAAACAGTAAATTTTTTATTTATAAAAACCCTTCTACATTGTCCTCCGGCTCGCCCCTAAAAACAGGCGGCCGGGCTCATAAAATGACAATAAAACGAAAAAACAACAAACCTAAAAGAAACAAAACCCACTCCAACCGGAGGACACAAACTGAAAACAAAGGCGAAATGGCCGTCTTCCCCCGGCTGCGCCGCGCCCACCAGTCCGGGGCCCAAAATCCTCTGCGTCGGCTCCACTCGCTGCACCTATGTGATAGGTGCCGGCGAGGGAGCCCTCTCGCGCCACGGCCAGAGCCGTCGCCAACGCTCCTCCGGAAGGCGACTGCGCTCCGCCTCCCGGATCCAGGCCACCCTGTCCACGATGGCCTCGGCCTCCCGGTCGGCCCAGTCCAACGGGAGCTCGCCGCCGCCACGCTCCACCCGGAGATGGCGGGTGCGCAGGAGGCACAGGACGTGAAGGACGACGGTGTTGATGAGGCGGCGCGTCGTCCACGGTACGGCCGGGAGCCCCTGCCGCCTCTGCTGCCGCCGCCGCCCTCTCTCCGCCGCCCGCGCCGCCGTTGCCACACCGCGATCCGCCGCACCCTCCGGAGGGTGTCCGCCGTCCTCCGGCCGAGCCCCAGCGCCGTCCGAGGTGCCGGTGCCACCTCCGTCGCCGCCATCGCCGCCGAACCCTCCGCCTCCGGGCCGATCCGCCGCGCCGTCGCCGTCGCCGTCGCCGTCGCCGTCGCCGTCGCCGTCTCCGATGCCGCCGCCGCCGCCACCTCTGGCCCCCGCCGCGGGGGACGCACCCGGCCGGCGCCCGCTCCGCCCCGCGGCACCTGTGGGAGGAAGAGAGGGGGGAGGGGCAGCGGGCGGGCAAGGGGAAGGGGAAGGAGGGCCGCCAACGCGCGGCAGAGGGGAGGCAGGAGAGGGAGGAGGAGGAGGAGCAGGAGGGGGCGGGGGAGGAAGAAGGACTCGAGCGGGAGGGACAACTCCCGGAGCCGGGCCAAGGGGGGGCGCCACGTGGCCCTCCAGCCCCGAGACCACCGCCAGCCAGTGCTGGCGAGCGAGCTCCGGCCGCCCGAAACGCCGCGCCACCGCCTCCCAGAGCGCACTTGCCTCCGGGCAGTCGGCGACGAGGTGGCGGACGGTGTCCTCCGGCGGGGGGCCGCCGTCGCCTCGTGCCGCCGCCCGCGCACACGCCGCCCGCGGACAGAGGCGCTCCGCGCCTCGCGCCCACGGCTGTGCCACCTGCTCCCTGGGCACCAGGTGGTAGAACCGCCAGCGCGCCTCCCAATACAGGTAGGGCAGCCGGCGGTCCGTAAACGGCTCCAGGGGGCCCGCCGGGCGCGCCAGGTGGGCCGGCAGCCGCCCCTCCGCCACCCGCCGGCGGCACGTCTCCCGCCACTGCCGCAGAACCGCTCGCTCCAGCCCCTCCTCGTACAGCTCCAGGCGCATGGTACGGCGCAGGAGCGCCACCCCTCGGCCCACCTCGCCGGGCTCGCCGCCGCCCGCGCCCCCCTCCCAATAGGAGGGGAAGAAGTGGGAGGCGGGGACCGCGTAGCGGCGGAGCACGGCAGGGAGACCGGCCAGGAAGGTGGGCAGGCATCCGCGGTCCGGGCCGGAGACCCGGAACACGCTGGCGCCGCCGCGCCACCAGCGCGTCTCGCCCCAGTCGCTGCCCCACCAGTGCTCCAGGAAGAGCGCCGCCCAGAGCGGCGGCGGCGGCCGTGGCGGCATCGACTCCGCGGGCGTCCCCGGGGAACCGGCGGGGCTCGCCCCTGGCCCAGAGACCCCTCCCCTCGAGGCTCCGGCGCTGCCGGGCGGCGGCAGCAGCACGGACGCACCCCCCACGTTCTGCGCGAGGAAGCGCGCCCAGAGCGACAGCTCCAGCGCCGGGAGGCCCAGGCCGCCCTCCCGGACCGGCAGGTGGGCCACCGCCCGCGCCAGCGGGAAGAAGGCCGTGCCCCAGAGGAAGCCGAACCACCCCCGGGCCACTCGCCGCAGGAAAGCCTCCGGCGGCGGGTAGACGGCCGCCAGGAGCGCCGCCTGCGAGAGCAGGTAGGCCCGGAGGTAGATGGCCCGCTGGTACAGGGACAGGCCCCTCCGCCGCCAACGCACCCACCGCGCCTCCCAGCGCGCCGCACACCGGTCCCAGTTGTCCGTCCAGGCGTCCGGATGGAGCCCGAAGCGGACGCCTAGGACCCGGACGGTGCGCGGCGGCCGGAGCTCCTCGAGGAGGTCCACTCCTCCCCCCGCTCCGGCACCGCCACCCGACTGGGCACGCGGCGCCGCCTCCCGCTCGCGCTCCCCATCCGGGCCAGCCCACCACTCCGACACCGGCCAGCGGCACAGCCCGCCGCCTCCATCGCCGCCCGCCGCCGCCCCGAGCGCCACGACCCAGCTCTTCCGGTCGTTGACCTGGGCGCCCGAGACCGCCTCGAAGGCGCGGAGCGCCGCCCTCGCCCGGCGCGCCTCCCCTCGCGAGCGCACCAGCAGGGAGACGTCGTCCGCGTGCGCCACGAACTTGACGGCGCGGACTGCCGGGCGCGGCCCCCCTCGGCGCAGCGACAGCGGGCAGTCGAAGCCGCGCAGGCCGCCGTCCCGCTCCAGCGCCCAGAGCGCCACGTCCAGCGCCAGGACGTAGAGCAGGGGGCTCATGGGGCAGCCCTGCCGCACGCCCGAGCGCACCGGGATGGCCGCCCCCCGCGCGTTGTTGACCTGGGGGACGACCGTGGCCCGGACGTACAGCAGCTGGACCAGCCGCACGAAGTCCCTCGGGACTCCGTGCCACGCCAGCGCCCGCCACAGGAAGGCGTGGTGGACGCGGTCGAAAGCGCGGGACTGGTCCAGCTGCAGCAGGAAGCCCGCCCACTCCCCCCGCCCCGCTCGCCAGAAGACCTCCCGGAGCAGGCACAGAGAGTCCACCAGGCCCCGCCCCGGGAGCGCGCTGGTCTGCGTCGGAACGACGGCACGCCCCACCGCGCTGGCCAGGCGATCGGCGAGCAGCCGCGCCAGGGCCCGATAGTCCACGTTGGTGAGGACTATCGGGCGCCAGCTGGAGGGAAGCGTGCGGTCTAGGGCCCCCGGCTTGGTGAAAAACAGCAGGAGGCCCTGGTACTGGGAGGCGGGCAGATGCGCCCCGTCCTCCCCCGCGCGCGTGTCCTCCGCACACCGCTCGAACAGGGCCGCCAGCGGCCCGGCGAGCCGGTCGGCGAATGCGCGGTAGAACGCCCAGCCGAGCCCGTCGGGGCCCGGCGCAGACCGCCTCCGGCCACCGCGCAGCACCTCCCGTACCTCGGCCGCGGAGATGGGCCCCCCCAGCGCCGCGAGGCGGGCCGCGGACTCCGCCGCCGCCGCCGCGCCGCCGCCGGAACCCCCACCGCCGTCCCCCGGCGGGGGCAGCCCGGAGAAATACCTCTCCACGGCCTCCTCCGAGATGTCCCCCCTTCCGGCGAAGAGCGGCCGGTAGAAGCCGTCCATGACGGACAACATGCCCGCCAGGTCGGCACGCAGCACGGAGGCGGGGTCGGACCGGAGCGCCTCTATGAAGGCGGTCGTGCCCGCCGAGGGGACGTCCTCGCCCTCTGCTGCGGCCCTCGCCGTCCCCCCCCTGCCCGTCTCCCGGTCCTCCCAGTCCCCCTCGCCCACCGGGCCGCCCGTCGCACGCCCGTAGTGGCGGACGAAACGGACGCGGCGCCGGGCTGCGTGGTGGTGCGCGATAACCGCGCGCGCCCGGTCTAGGCGAGCCGGGTCCACCTCGCCGCCCTCCCGCACACGCGCGTGGCACGCCACGAAGTCGCGCACCGCCGCCTGGTAGCGACTCAGGTCCCTGCGCGCGCGCCGCCTCTCCCAGCCCTGGCAGAACGCACGCACGTCCCTCTTGAGCCGCTCCCACCACTCGCGGAGGCGGGACGTGCCGTACACATCCTGGAGGGAGAGGCGATCCTCCAGCAGACGCTCGAGGGCGGCGCGGAAGCCCGCGTCGGCGTCCAGCTTCGCCGCCGTCAGCCGCCACAGAGGCCGCTGGGCGACCGCGCGGCCGGCCAGCCGGAGCTCTACACGGACCACGGCGTGGGTGGACCAGGGCGTGACGAGGACCGCGCACGTCTGGACCTGGCAGTCGCGGGGCGTCCACACGCGGTCCAGGCGGGCCGCCGCCCTCGCCTCATAGCTGGTGCAGTACGGAGGGCCGGGGCGCTCACCCGCCGTCTCGCCCGCCCCGCCCCCCGCCTCGGCGTCACTTCCGCCGCCCGCTGCCCGAGGGTCCCCGTGCGGCGTAGGGAAGAACCCCAGGACGTTGCGGACGGCCAGCGCTGCGTCCAGGAGGCCGCGGGCCACGCGCACGGCCTCGGCGGAGCGCTCTTCGGGGGACAGCGGAGGGCCGCAGGTCGGAGCGACGCGCACCGGGGCGCGGCGGACCCGCCCGCTCTCCCCCTCCGCAGGACGCCCGGCCACCAGTAGCGGGACACGGTCCTGAGGGACCGCGCGATTGTTAAAATCGCCCGCCACCAGGACCGAGCGCCACGTGGCGCACGCCGCCCTCAGGCGCACCCACAGGCCCCTACGCGCCGACGCCGACGCCGCCGAGGCGTAGACCGCGCAGATGCGGAAGGCTCGCTCCCGGCACCCGGCGCCCCCCGAGCACCCCGGGCCCGGGACGGGCGCGTCAGCCGCGCCCGGGCCCACGAGCCCGAAGTCCAGGAAGGCCAACCGGCCCGGCACCTCCTCGACGAAGCGGTGGAGGCGCAGGCCGGGGCCGCCCCGCACCAGGATGCCCAAGCCCGCCCGACCCTCGGTCCCGTAGCTCCAGAAGGAGGGACCGAGGGACCAGAGGCGCTGGGCGGAGGCACGGTGGCGCTCGCTGGCGAAGTGAGTCTCCTGGAGCACCACGAGGTCAGCGGGAAGCGCCCGCAGCGCATCCAGGAGCTCCTCACGGCGCACCGCCTGCCGCAGTCCGCCGCAGTTCCAGGTGGCCACCGAGAGGCCCCCCCGGCGCCCCTGCCACTCCACCCCTCGCCGCGCACCCGCGACGCCCTCCCCGAGCCCCACGGCGACAGGCGGGACGGGCCGAGAGCGCCCGCGCGCCACCCCCCGGCTCGACGGCAAGGACAGAGGCGACGTCTCAGGCTGGGCCATAATCGCTAGGAGGCTGAGGAGGACGCCGCCCGGCCACTGGAGCAGGGAGCCACCCCTGCGGGATCGGGAGGGTCCGAACAGGTGAGGAACCCTCCCCGCCCCCCCCTCCCGCCAATCACCGGGCCGTGGGCCGGACCGACGACCCCCCCCACCTCCCGGCCGACCGTCATGCGTGCCGACGTCGCCGTCGCCACCGCGCCCCCCGCCTCATCCACCGCCCGGTCCGATGAGGAGGCCGGAGAGGCACCCCCCGACCGGGGCGCGCTGTCCCCGTCAGAGGGCAAGAAGAGCCGGAACGAGGAGACGGAGGAGCCGTCGCCTGCCGTCGCCCCATCCGACTCCGCCGCCCCCGAGGGCGGCGAGAGGGGGGGCCCGTCCGCGTGAAGGGGCCCCCGCCCCCCCCCCGCCGAGACCCGCCGCATCCGCCTCCGGCGCACCCGGAGAGGGGAGAGCGCCCTCCCACTCTGCGCCCTCACCCCGCGAGCCGAGTCCCGGATACACAGCCAGGAGGTCAGCCCCCTCCCCCGGCGAGAGGGTCCCCCCTCCGGCCGGCGGCGGAGCGGGCCCATCCAGGACGGGAGGGAGCAGGTGCGCCCCGTCGTCCCAGGCCAGTGCCGGCACCGTCCCCGCCGCTATGGGCGACGACTCGTCCCCCGTCCGCGGCCGAGGCCGGCCCTCCGAGACGCAAGCCACCAGCTCCCGCGTGCGTCCCCGGAAGACCGGGTCGTCTGGGTCCGCGACACACGGAGAGTCCGTCCTGGGCCCGGGCTCGGGCCCGGCCGGGGCCGCCTCCGGGTCGCCTCCCAGAATCGCGAAACGGTTCCCGGCTGCCCACCCGAGCGTCGAACCCCCCGGGGAGCGGCTTGCCGGCTCGCGCCCCGAGACATGTGAGCGTTTAGAGCCCCCCCCACCGTCGCTGGCCCGCCGCCGCCGGACCGCACGGAACACGCCCACCTCGCCCTCCTCCATCGCCTCGGGTGGCTGCTGCGGCTGCGGCTGCGTCTTCTCCTCCCGCCGCTCGTCCCGTGCCGGGGGCTCCGGCCTCCCGCCCTTGCGCGGGCCGGGCCCTGCCTCTCGAACCCCCGGCCCTCCCGTGCCGGCCTCTGACGCCGAAGCCCGCCCGTCTCGCCGGACAGTGCGGTCCGCGTCTCTCCCCGCCCCTGACGGTGACCCCGGACCTGCCGCTGACCGGAACGCTCCCGCGCCCTCTGCCAGCGGGCAGATGGCGTACGTATGCCCGGAGAGACCGCAGAGGTTACAGCGGACGGGGCTCTGGCACCCGGCCGCCACGTGTCCCCGGGCCCCGCATCGGGCACAGAGGGGCGTGACACACGCCCGTCTTTGGTGGTCGTAGCCGCCGCACGAAAAGCACGCCGGGGGCTGCCCCGCATACCGGGTGACGCCGCGCTCCGCCCCCAAGTAAAAGTACTTGGGGAGGCGGCGCGAACCCCCCGCGGGGAATCTGAGGACAGCCTGCACCTCCCCCGTCCAGATCCCCGCCTCGTCCCGGACCTTAGACGGAGGGGCGAGCAGCGCCCCGAAACGGCTCATCCACGTGGCGATGTCGGCCAGCGGGACCAGGTGAGACCGAAAGAACACAAACACGGTCCTGACGTCCCCCTCCACCACGGCCGTGACGCGGAACGAGCTCAGGAGCTCCGGCCGGCGAGACGCCAGGCCGTGACAGCCCACCGCGAAGGAGGCAAACGCCGCAAAGGAGACGCAGCAGACGTCCACCTCCTTGGAGTCGGGGGGCTGGATCACGGCCGCGAGGAGGCGCACGTCAAAGTCCAGGCCCCCCCGTACTATCGCCTGGACGACGTGGCGCCGCGGTTGGAACGCCGGGTCCGCCCCCTCATATCGGAAGCGGAGGACATACCGCTCCCGCCCCACGGGGCCCCGAGGAAACTGTGGTGCTCGTCCCCCCGCCCCCTCCGGGGGCGCCCAGTCGACGCCCGGCGTGACCCCCACCGACTGAAGGACGGCCGCCAAATCGCGCAGGGCCAGGCCCGCGCCGGGGCCTGCGGCGCCCAGCCGCCGCCCCGTCCCCGACTGGCCCTCCGGCCGCCCCTGGCGCCCACCCGCCACCGACGCGTAGGATGGGCCGGGTGGCACGGAAGCCGAAGAAGGCCGGTCCGCCGCGGACGGCCCAGCGTCCGGCCCCCCGTGAGCGGGAACCACCCTCTCCGTCGCCGCCCCCACTGGCGACCCGCGGGGGGCCGCGACCGGCCCCCTCCGCTCTTGCACAATCACCCCGGAGGCCGCCGCGCCCCGAGGAGGAGGAACAGGGCCAGCCCGGCCAACAGACAGAACGCCTCCCCCTGCCCCCGACGAATGGGGCCCCCCGTCCTTGGAGCGCCCCGGGCACGACTCGAGCTCCGGGTCGTCGTAGCCCGGCGGGGCCCCCGCCAGCATACGGGGCGGCCTGGGGGGCGAGGCCGGCAGGAGAGCCGTCGAAGAGGCCAAGGACCCGGAGAGCGCCGCGACCGCCGCGGCCGTCTCCGCAACCCCCACGCCCGCCCCTGCCTCCCCGCGTAAAGAGGGGCGACGGGCGTCGAACCGGTCAGGCAGCGAGAGGCGCCTGCGCCGCCCCTCCGCCTCGCCTGCCGAAGAGCCCGGCTCCGAGTCCAAGGGCGCGGCCCGAGTCACGTCCGCCGCCCCGTGCGCCGCGGGACGGCCGGATGACCCCCGGCGCCGACGCCGCCGCCTCCGCCGCCGAGGGATGGACCCCCCTCCCGCAGCAAGCGCGGGCCCAGGCGGCGGCGGCCACGGCGCCTCCGCACCCCCCTCGGAGCGGCGGAGCCGCCGGTCCCTACTCTGGAGAACCACCACCACCTCGTCGAGCCACTCCACAAAGGCAGCGGCCGAGAGCGCCGAAGCGCGCTCCCCCTCCCGGTCGGACACCGGGACCTCCGCGCCCGGGCTAGCCTCCCACTCGCGGTGTATCGCCCGAAAGACGCGGAGGAACCCCGCCTCCGAGAGCCAGGAGGGCCAGAAGGTCGCTCCCCGCGGCTTCCGGGCCACGAGGAGCCGCTCCACGACCGCAAGAGTAAGCGAGCGCGCCAAGGCCGCCCGCTCGAATCGGGGTCCCGGGGCCGGGAGCCCTCCGTGGAGCACATCGAGGAGCGGCTCGAGCTCCCTCTCCAGGACGAGCCAGAACCGTCGCTGCCCGTACTTGGAAAGCCCGGGGACCCGCACCGGCGGCAGGCGGAAGTGGGCGACCACAAGTCCCCAAAAGCGCAAAAGGACCACCCCCTCCGCCCCCCCCGAGGCAAGGTAACTGCCCGGTAGGGCGCGCAGAGGGGCGGCACGGTCCCGCACCCATCCCTGGCGAATGGTCGCCTCCCGCGACCCCCCCGCCCGTGGCTGAGAGTCCCAGGAGCCCACAGAGGCCGGCGAGCCGCGCGCATCCGCCGAACGGGACCGCGGCACCTGCCCGCCGGCCGCCGCGGAGGGGCTACGCAGGGGCGAGC